>LZPO01066729.1:53039-63266 GCA_001675575.1 Neotoma lepida
GGGGTGGATCTGAGAGGAGTTGGGGAAGGAAGGAGGTGAATATGATCAAAACAAATTGTATGACATTCTTGAAGAATTTTAAACAAAATTAACCTTGCTAAATGTATTTACTTAAATTTTAACATGTATGACTTACACCTTAATAAAGCTAATTTTAAATAAAAAAAAGAATTATACACCATCGGGCTAGTTAGCTTTCTATTGCTGTGATAAAATACCATGATGAAAAGCAACTTGGGGAGGAAAGGGCTTATTCTGCTTATACTTATGGCCATATCACAGTCCATCATTGAAGGAAGTCAAGGCAGGAACCTGATTACAGGAACTGAAGCAGAAGTCATGAAGGAATGCTGCTTACTGGCTTTCTCCTCCTCATGGCTTACTCAGCCTGCTTTCTTATAGCATCCAGGCACACCTGTCCAGAGGTGGTACCACCCACAGTGAGCTGGGCCCTCATACATCAATTATCATTCAAAAAAATGTTCTGTAGTTTGCCTACAGTCCAGTCTGGTGGGGGCATTTTCTCAACTGAGGTTTCAGTAGACAAATTGCTAAATGGTCTTATTAAATAAAAAAACATGGAGCCAGAAATCAGGGTTAGAACCTGAGAGATCAGAAGGAAAGCCACAGCTAACCTCACCTCACCAACTCCACAGCTTCCAAAGAGACCTACTCCTGTATACCTATGCCTATATGCCTTTCTGTACTGTTCTCTCATTGTATCTCTCAGCCCAGCTATATCACTTCCTCTTCCTGCCCAGCTCTGTCACTTCCCCTCTGTCTGTACAGGCCTCCTAGACCTCTATGGTTGGTGCTGGGATTAAAGGCGTGTGTCACTATACCTGGCTCTGTTCCCCAGTGTAGCCTTGAATTCACAGAAATCCAGACAGATCCCTGCCTGCCAAGTGATAGGATTAAAGGTGTGTTCTACCATTACCTGACCTCTATATCTAATACAGTGGCTGGCTTTCCTCTGATCTCCAGGCAAGCTTTATTTATTAGAGCTAAATAAAATATCACCACAGGTTTCTTCTTCTCAAATGACTCTAGCTTGTGTCAAATTAACATAAAACTAACCAGCTCAACTATGAACAAGTACAATTTACTCTTAGGATGGTTTAACATATCCAAGTCATGAATGTAATATACCACTTTAATATAATCAAAGATAGAAGCCATATGATTTCTGGGTACAGTGGTGAATTCCTATAACCTCAGCACTGAGGAGAACGACTTTGAGTTTGAGACCAGCCTGGCCTACATAGGGGATTCCAGACCTGCCTGAGGTACATAATAAGACCCTGTCTCAAAAACTCAACCCAAGAAAACAGCAACAAAAAAATCTCAATAGATGGAAAAAAAGAAAAGAAAGCAGTCAACATCTATTCATAATAAATACTATCAAGAAAACAGTAGAAAAAAAACTAACCTCACACTTCTTGATTTTAATATATTGCAAGACTATAGTAATCCAAATAATATGGTATTGACATAAAAATAGACACATTAGCCAATGGAAAGCTGTAATAGGTAATATCAACTGGCAAATCGATTCAATTAAGAAATTTAGTACCTTTATGAGGCATTCCCATGTGTATGTGTGTGTGTGTGTGTGTGTGTGTGTGTGTGTGTGTGTGTGTGAGAGAGAGAGAGAGAGAGAGAGAGAGAGATTGAATGATAGAATTGTTTTCTAGAAGGGTTTAACTGCTAAAGACTCATCTTTAATGTGGGTAGCACCATCCATTGGATGAGTTAATGCACCAAATAAACAGGGGAAAAGGAGAAAGCTAGCTGAGCACAGGTATTTGCCCTTCTTCGCTTCTTGGTTGGCACTATAGACTAAGCCACTTCTGCAACCATGTATTCCCTGCAATGATGAACTACATTCCTCTGAACTGTGAGCCAAAATAAATCCTTACTCTCATAAGTTGCTTTTTATCAGATATTTTATTATACTGAGGAGAAAAGTAACTGTTTTAGTTAGGGTTTCTATTGCTGCAATGAACTATAATCAACTTGGGGAGTAAGGGATTTATTTCATCTTACAACTCTCAGATCAATTTCCATCATTGAGGGAAATCAGGATAGGAACTCAAGGCAGGAACCTGGAGGCAGAAGCTGAAGCTAGAGGCCATGGGGGAGTGAAGCTTCCTGGCTTGTTCCTGGTGGCTTGCTCAGCCTGCTTTCTGATAGAACCCAGGACCACCTCCCACAATGGGCTGTGTCCTCCCACATCAATCACTTACTAAAGACTTGCCTACAGCTCAATCTTTTGGAGACATTTCTTAATTTAGGTTCTCTTCTCTCAGATGACTTTAGTTTGTCATGTTGACATAAAAGTAGCCAGGACAGTAACTAATACAAAAACAAAAATAAATTTATGCATTTACTATTACAAGATTTTTTAATAGAAGGATTTCAAGAACACACATTGATAGTATTCAATAGATACTTCTATAGATAGTATTCGGGAAACTGAATATCTAACATGCAGAAAATTGAAATGAAAATTGGGCTATTTTCTAAAAATATAAGCGAAAATCAACTGAAAACACACCAATCACTTATAAATTAGACCAGGAAATAACCTACTGGAAGGAAATTTAGGAGGAAAATATTCTTGATATTTTTATGGGAAATTATTAATGTGGGTATCACACCAAAAGCACAGGCAACAAAAACAAAAATAGACAAATGGAATGACATCTAATATTAAAGCTTTGCATAACAAAGGAAGCAAAAGAATTAAAAGGCAACAAACAGAATGAGAGAAAAAAATTGCAAACCAAACATCTGAAAAGGATTTGCCTATGGTGTGAATGTTTCATAGTAAAACTCAGTGAAATTAAATCACTGTTCTAACAGTGTTGATAGGTGAGATTTGTTGAGCCCTTTAAGAGGTGATTACAAAGCCCCAGCAGCCAGACAGCAGGTAGGAGTCCTGCAGGCAGGCTGCTCCACCACCACTGACACCCATTGGACTCTGTAACCTATAAGACCCACTCTGCTGCCCAAACACACGGAACACGTCATCCTCCCCCTGGCCAACCATCCCCCCACAACATTGCAATCCCTAGAGGAACAAGCACCACCTGCACCAATTGGAAGACGAGGTGTGTGGTGGTATTTTATCTATGTCCCTCAATAAAATTTATCTGAAGATCAGAGGAACAAGGTCAGCTGCTAGCCTTGCAAAATTAGCACATGCCCTTAATCCTATCACTTAGCAAGCAGGGTCTGTCTGGATCCTAGTGAGTTCTAGGTCACACTAGGAACAGTCAAGCATGGAGACACATGCCTTTAATCCCAGCATCAACCATAGAATTCTGGAGGTCTATACAGACAGGCAGGAAGTGACAGAAGTGGGCCATAGGAGGAAGTGATGTAGCTAGGCTGAAAGAGCCAATGGGAGCACAGAACAGAAAGGGATATAAATATGGAAGTATAAGGAAGCGGAACTCTCTCCATTTTGGAAGCAGTGGTGACAGTCTAAGGTTAGACTGGTAGCTGTTCCTAATTCCTCTGATCTCTGTCAGACTTTCATCCCTATCTCTGCCTCTGTGTTTTATTTAACAAGACCATTTAGAAAATCCATCTTACAGAGATGAGTGACTGGTCTCCCAGACAAACTGCCCCAATGAATAGGCCCTAAGCCCCAAGGCACATCCCATGCCCCTACTCCTCCCTTCTGAGCACCAGCAGCTGGCCAGCAAGTAAGGGTCCTGTGGGCAGGCCCCTCCACCACTGCTGATACCTATTAGACTCTGTAACCTATAAGACCCACTCCATTGCCCAAACCCACCAAATTCATCATCCTCCCCCTGGCCAACCATCCCCCGCAATTTCAACAGCCCCTAGAGGCACAAGCACCACCTGCACCAGTAGGAAGAAGAGCAGCCTCCCTGTGAACAGTCTTTTCCAGCAATATCAGCAGACCCTATAGGTGAAAGCACCACCTACACCAGTTGGAAGAACAAGCACAGGCACAACCCAGACCAGTTGGAAGAACAGATCCCATAGACACAAATAAAGCCCACACCAGGTAGAATAACTGGATGATATGCTGTATCTGGATGGGGATATCTTTCTGTACACTGTGAATATGTGTTGCTCTGATTGGTTGATAAATAAAATGCTGATTGGCCAGTGGCCAGGCAGGAAGTGTAGGCGGCATAAGCAGACAAGGAGAATTCTGGGAAGAGGAAGGCTGGAGGGGGAGATGCCAGCCACCGCTGGAGGAACAACATGCCAGCAGACCAGTAAAGCCACCGAATGTGTGGCAAAACATAGATTAATAGAAATGGGCTGAATTTAAGTGTAAGAGCTAGTCAGTAATAAGCCTGAGCTAATGGCTAAGCAGTTATAATGAATACAAGCCTCTGAGTATTTTATAAGCAGCTGTGGGACTGTAGGACCTGGCAGGACCTAGACAAAACTTTCTCCTACAGTATCTAGGAACAAAAACCCCCACCAACCTCACCTGAGAGAACCCTACTCAACCTGATACCAGCCAATCACCAGAACCCTTGACCATGCAGGCCAAAGAAGATAGACAATAAAGGACCAAAAGACCCACCCAACAAAGACATCACAAGAATCAGCACCTATAACTATCCCAAACCCAGATGGGTAAACAGCAATGTAAAAATACATTTAACAACATAAAGAGCACCACCAGGATCTAACAATTCTACAACAGCAAGACCTGAACATCCCAATGAAGATGAAACAGAAGAAATCGACCTTAAAAATAAATTTATGAAGATGATGAAGGCCCTTAAAGAGGAAGTGAAGAATTCCGCTAAAGAAATCAAGAAAATTACAAACATAAAGTTGGAAGAAATCAATAAATCTCTTTAAGAAAGCCAAGAAAAAACAAACAGGTGAATGAAAGAGGTCAAGATTTGAAAATTGCAGTAGAGGCAATAAAGAAAACAAAACAAAAATTGAGGGAATTCTGGAAATGGAAAATATGGGTAAACAAACAGGAACTACAGATACAAGCACAACCAACAGAAAAAAAGGGATGGAAGAGATAATCTTGAAGATACGATAGAGGAAATAGATTCATTGGTCAAAGAAAATATCAAATCCAACAAACTCTTAACACAAAACATTCAGGAAATCTGAGACACCATGAAAAGACCAAATCTAAGGATAATAGGGATAGAAGAAGGAGAATTACAGCTCAAAGGTACAGAAAATATATTCAACAAAATCATAGAAGAAAACTTTCCCAACCTAAAGAAGGACATGCCTATGAAGATATAAGAAGCTTACAGAACACCCAATAGACTGGACCAAAAAAAGCCCCCTCACCACATAATAATCAAAATACTAAACATATAGAATATTAAGAGCTGCAAAGGAAAAAGCTCAAGTAACATATAAAGGCAGACGTATCAGAATTACACTTGACTTCTCAATGGAGCCTCTGATAGCCAGAAGGTACTGGACAGACATTTTGCAGACACTAAGAGACCATGGATGCCAGCCTAGATTACTATATGCAGCAAACCTTTCAGTCACCATAGATGGAGAAAACAAGACACTCCATGACAAAACCAAATTTAAATAATACCTATCCACAAATGCAGCCCTATAGAAAGTACTAGAAGGAAAACTCCAACCCAAGGAAGTTAGCTGCACCCATGAAAACCCAGGCAATAGATAATCTCACAGTAGCAAATCCCAAAGAAGGGAAACACACACACACACACACACACACACACACACACACACACATACACACATACACACACACACACACACACACACACTCTACCACCTCCAAAACTAAAAGATAACAGGAAGTAACAATCACTGGTCATTAATATACCTTAAAATCAATGGACTCAATTCTCCTATAAAAAGACACAGGCTAACAGAATGGACATGAAAACAGGATCAATCCTGCTGCATACAAGAAACACACCTCAACTTCAAAGACAGACATTATTTCAGAGTAAAGGGTTGGGAAAAGATTTTCTGTAACACGAATTGTTAAACAGTCTTATTAACAAAAAACCAAGAGCCAGATATTGGGGTGAAAGCTGAGAGATCAGAGGAATGGAACAAGCCAGCCACAAGTTCTTACCACTAGGAAATCCTCAGCCTAAGAGAGCTACTTCCTATATACTCACACCTACATACCTTTCTGTGCCCTTACTTCCTCTCTCCACCCAGCTACATCATTTCCTCTTTCCGCCCAGCTCTATCACTTCCTGTCTGTCTGTACAGACCTCCAGTCCTCCATGGTTAACTAGTGCTTGGATTAAAGGCATGTGGCCACCATGCCTGGCTCTGTTCCCAGTGTGGCCTTGAACTCACAGAGATCTGGATGAATCTCTGACCCCTGAATGCTAGGATTAAGGGCATGAGCTACTACTTACTACTTGACCTCTATGTTAATATAGTGGCTTGCTTTTTCTTCTTCCAAAGGCAAGCTTTAATTGTTAGAGCACAAATAAAATATCACCACAATTTTCCAATTAAATGGACCTAAGATACAAGCTGGTGTAGCTATCCTAATATCTAACAAAAGAGACTTCAAACTAAAATTAATCAAAAGAGATAAAGAAGGACATTTCATGTTCATCATAGGAAAAATCCATCAAGATGAAGTCTCAAACAGTTGTTTGGCTTGAACTGTTTGGGGGCCCCCAGGCAGTGGGATCGGGATCCATCCCTGGTGCAGGGGCTGGCTTTTTGGAGCCCAGTGCCTGTGGGGGGACACCTGGTGCAGTCTTGAAGCAGGGAGGAGGGTCTTGTCCTTCCTCAGCTGAATGTGCCAGGCTCTGAAGACTCTCCATGGGAGACCTTATCTTGGAGGAGGTGGGAATGGGGGGGTGGGTTGAGGGGGGGAGCTGGCGGGGTGGGAGGAAGGAGGAAAGGGGGATCTGAGGTTGGTATGTAAAAGGAGTGGGAAATCTTTTTAATAAAAAAATTCAAAAAAAAGATGAAGTCTCAATTCTGAACATTTATGCCCCAAATACAAGGACACCTACATTTGTAAAAGAAACATCACTAAAGCTTAAATCACACATCAAACCCCACACATTAATAATGGGAGACTTCAACACCCCACTCTCACCAATGGACAGGTCTGCCAAACAGAACCTTAACAAAGAAATAAGGAAACTAACAGATGTTATGACTCATATGGACTTAACAGACATGTATAGAACATTTCACCTAAACACAAAAGAATATACCTTCTTCTCAGCACACATCATGAAATCTTCTCTACAACAGACCACATACTCATTCACAAAGCAAATCTCAACAGATACAAAAAAAATTGGAATAACCCCATGTATCTTATTGGATCACCATGACTTAGTTAGAATTTAACAACAACATTAATTACAGAAACTCTACAAAGTCATGGAAATCAAAAAATATTCAACTGAATGACCACTGGGTTAATGAAGAAATAAAGAAATTAAAGACTTCCTAGGATTCAATGAAAATGAATGCACAACATATCCAAACTTATGGAACAATATGAAAGCAGGGCTAAGAGGAAAGTTCATAGTAATTAGTGCCTACATAAAGAAGTTGGAGAAATCTCACACTAGTGAGTTAACAGCACACCTGAATGCTCTAGAACAAGAAGATGCAAACTCACCCAGGAGGAGTAGATGACAGAAAATAATCAAACTGGGGGCTGAAATCAATAAAACAGAAACAAAGAGAACAATACAAAGAATCAATGAAACAAAGCATTGGTTCTTTGAGAAAACGAATGAGACAGAAAAACCCTTATTCAAACGAACCAAAAGGCAGAGAGAGACTATCCAAATGAATAAAATCAGAAATGAAAAGGGGGACATAACAACAGACACTGAGGAAATCCAGAGAATCATTAGGACAAAATTCCACAAAATTGGAAAATCTAAAAGAAATGGACACTTTTATGAATAGGGAACCACTTACCAAAATTAAATCAAGACCAGATAAACAATTTAAATAGATCTATAACCTCTAAGGAAAAAGAAGCAGTCATTAAATTCTCCCAACCAAAAAAAGCCCAGGGCCAGATGGTTTCAGCACAGAATTCTACCAGAATTTCAAAAAAGAGCTAATACCAATGCTCCTCAAGTTGTTCCACACAATAGAAACAGAAGAAACATTGTCAAACTCTTTTTATGAGGCCAGAGTTACCCTGATACCCAAACCACAGAAAGATGCAACAAAGAAAGAGAATTACAGACCAATCTCCCTCATGAACATTGATTCCAAAATATTCAATAAAATAGTGGCAAACTGAATTCAAGAACACATCAAAAAATCATCCACCATGATCAAGTAGGCTTCATCCCAGAGATGCAGAGGTGGTTCAACATATGAAAATCTGTCAATGTAATACACCACATAAACAAACTGAAAGAAAAAAAAAACATGATCATCTCATTAGATGCTGAAAAAGCTGTAAGATGAATCTTAAACTGTTTTATTAATTGAAAACACCAGGCCAGGTATTGTGGTATATTCCGAAAGGTCAGAGAAACAGAACAAGCCACAGCCAACCTCACCTTGCCAACTCCTCAGCTGATCTTGTTTCCTCAGACTGCAGGCTTCTGAGTCCTCACCCAAATGAACTGCTGCTCAAAGCCTGAAAGCTTAAGAGGGGCCTCTAGTTTCTGGTTCTCACGCCTTATATACCTTTCTGCTTCCTGCCATTACTTCTTGGGATTAAAGGCATGTGTCTTTCTCAAGCAAACACATGAGATCTCAGGTGCTGGAATTAAAGGTGTGTGCCACCATGCCTGGCTGTTTCCAGTGTGGCCTTGAACTCAGAGATCTGGATGGATCTCTGCCTCTGGAATGCTAGGATTAAAGGCATGTACTACCCCTGTCTACCCTCTATGTTTAATCTAGTGGCTGTTCTGTTCTCTGACCCCAGATAAGTTTTATTAGGGTACACAATATTTTGGGGGACACAATATATCACTACAAAAAGCCTTTGACAAAATCCAACACCCCTTCATAATAAAGTTCTTGGGGAGATCAGGAATACAATGAACATACCTAAACATAATAAAAGCAATATATAGCAATCCAACAGCCAACATCAAATTAAACAAAGAGAAACTCAAAGGGATTCTACTAAAATCAGGAACAAGATAAGGCTGTCCACTCTCTCCATATCTATTCAATATAGTACTTGAAGTTCTAGCTAGAGCAATAAGACAACAAAAAGAGATCAAGGAGATACAAATTGGAAAGGAAGAAGTCAAACTCTTGCTATTTGTAGATGATATGATATTATACATAAATGATCCCAAAAATTCTAATCCTACAGCTGATAAACACCTTCAGTAATGTGGCGGGATACAAGATTAACTCAAAAAAAACAGTAGCCCCCCATATACAAATGATAAACAGTCTGAGAAAGAAATCAGAGAAGCAACACCCTTTACGGTAGCCACAAAAAATATAAAATAACTTGGGGTTACTCTAACCAAACAAGTGAAAGACCTGTATGACAAGATCTCTAAGTCTTTGAAGAAAGAAATTCAAGAAGATAGCAGAAATGGAAGCTCTCCCATGCTCTTGGATAGGTAGTATCAACATAGTAAAAATGTCAATCTACAGATTCAATGAAATTCCCATCAAAATCCCAACATAGTTCTTCACAGACCTTGGAAGAACAATACTCAATTTCATATGAAAAACAAAAAACCCAGGATAGCTAAAACAATCCTGTACAATAAAAGAACTTCTGGAGGCATCACCATCCCTGACTTCAAGCTCTACTATAGAGCTATAGTAATAAAATCAGCTTGATATTGGCATAAAAACCATAACACGAATCTCAAAAGGTCTTAGATGTAACACTAATCTTAAAAGGTCTTATAATAAAAAATCCAGAGCCAGATACTGGGATGAAAGCTGAAAGATCAGAGAAGCAGAACAGCCAGGCGCTAGCTTAGCTCTATGAAAACCTCAGCCTCAAGAGCGAGTTCCTGTTTCCTCACACCTTATACACCTTTCTGTATCCTGCCATATTACTTCTTGGGATTAAAGTTGTGTGTCAACACTGCCTGGTTCTGTTTCTCTCATGTTTTTGTTAATGTAATTCTTGACTATATATTGTATATACTTATTGGATATAGTTTTCCTTGTATTAGTTTTAAGTTTTTTATTATTTTAGACAAAAAAGGGGAAATGTGGTGATTATATTATGTCCCCCAAAATATTGTGTACCCTAATAAAACTTAT
>LZPO01066730.1:0-12076 GCA_001675575.1 Neotoma lepida
ATGAAGGTTGAACTTCTCACCCTTGTTCAAACCTCCAGGGCATCTCTGAATCATGCCTGATCAATTCTGGCATAAACATTTGAATCTGGCTTGTCGAAGGTGGGTTAGGGCATGATTTACAATGCACAAAAAGTATCTATTGTGTAAATGCCAAGGATTAACTTTATAAAGTAAGTTTATTTATAAAGAAACCACAATAAACCATAATCCCCTGGTCACAATTGCTCATAGGAAAGTCAAATCTCATCAAGTCCAGGTCCAGTGGGAACTGCTACTTGCACATACTAATTCCAAAGTGCAACTTATGCTTCCTGAAGTCTTACTTCAATTGAAAGAATTATACTTAAAAAAATGATCAGATTTAAAGACTCAGTATGTGATGCTACCCAACATATCTAGTTATTTTACTTTGAATTTCCAATGACCACAAATAATTTTCCTACATTCTCAGTACAGAATTAAATCACTTTGACACTTCTTTTTTCTGCATTCAGCTTCTCCCATGTCCCTTCCTTCCAGTCCTTTCCAATTTTTTCTCCTCATTCTATTTTCAATTTACAATTCCTTTTTATTTGATTATTATCGATATAAGTGTATATGTAGCTATACAGCTTACCTACCCTGCTTAGTGTTGCTTACGTGTATATGAATTCAGGGCCCTCAGATAAGTGCAGCTTTCATCCCTCACAAAAGAAGTCTTTACATCAAATGGAATCCCTTACAGAAAACCACAACTGATCTTAGTACAGAGATCAACTGACTGTGAGGAACTCAGCCTCAATGGACACATCCAAACACAGCTGCTGCACCAAAGGCTCAGGAAACATTGCAGAAAGACTAGAGGAGCCAGAGGACCAGGAAGTCTGCTGTAAGAAGCGTCTCCTAGAAATTACAGGGAAGTTGTACTCATACCTTAACAATATGGCTGCCTAGACAAAACTTAAACAATGAAAATAATAATAAACTCCACAGCTGTCGGTCCAAAGTTCCTGAGTTCNCACTAGGTTGGTTCTGTTGCATCTGTAAGTTTCCCCATCACGGTCTTGATGCCCCTTGCTCATATAATTCCTCTTCCCTCTCTTCGACTGGACATTTGGAGCTCGGCCTGGTGCTTGGGCTTGGCTCGCTGTATCTATTTCAATCAGTTACTGAATGAAGGCACTATGATGACAGGGCATTCACCAATCTAATTACTGGGGTAGGCCAGCTCAGACATCCCCTCTACCACTGCTAGTAGTCTAAGTTGGGATCATCCTTGTGGATTCCTGGGAACTTCCCTAGCACCAGGTTTTTCCCTATCCCTATGATGTCTCCTTCTGTCATGGTATCTCTTTCATTGCTCTCCCACTCCGCCCCTGTTCCAGCTCGACCATTCCATTCCCCATGCTCAGATCCTCCATCCCCTCCATTGCGCCCCCCACCCCAGTTTACTCAGGAGATCTCATCTATTTCCCCTTCCCAGAGAATGATNGGGTAATCTGTGGTGGGTATGTGGAATGGATAAAAAAATTCTTAATAAAAAAGCAAGCAAGAAAAAGAACTTGAGAATGTACACAAAATAAAAAAAAAAAGAAAATAGCAATGATATACTAATGCAGAATTGGGAAATCTCATGGGGTCTCATGCCTAGGGAAAGAAGTGCTAGCAGCCAATGGCTGCTGAGAGAAGGAGAATTAGTNTCTACCAGGGATGAGCCACTAATTGTTTATCAAATAATACTATTTAATAACAGTGGATAAAATATCTATAAACCTTAAAGTAAATATTTTGGTCAGTTTAAGAAAGGGATTAGCTTCTACTTAACATACAGAACATAATTCATTTTATTATATTTGTAGAATATAGATTATTGCCATAACATTTATTTTAATTGCTTGTAATTTGTATGGCTGTGACTTATTTTTAAGTTCTTTTTCTATAGAAAGAAATGCTGACACAGCTTTTTCTTTTGGAAGAGTACATATTTTGATTATGTTCTGATATTATAGTAAAGTCACTTTTTGAAGGTGGATATACAACATTTTTATCTCTGTTGTATGGAACTGTTTTTTAAGCAAAAGAAGAAAAGCAAACTTCATTTTCAGTAGAAATAAAGACAGAACCCAAACCTTGATAAACCTCAGGATAATTCAGGATTAGCCACAATTAATCCTGATTTCCTATTTATGTAATTTTCTTCTCTGCTTAAATTTCATTAACATTATTTCTGTTCCATTGATAGTTATTACTATACACAGTCAATAGTCCAGCTCAGGCTAAAAAGGTAGATCTATAAAAAATATGTTTAATTACTTCTGTTAGCATAGGAATGGGTAGGTCAAAAGATAGTGAGATTTAGCGTAAGAACAATTGAACACAGTTCTATTTAGTCTGATGCTTTCCCTCAATTGCAAAATTGATTCTTTTGATCAATACTGTAGAGAGAAAAAGGTAATCTTGCAGAGAAGTGGGATGGAAAATGGTCAATCAATAGGGCTTGACAGTACCGCCAGGAATTTGAAGTGACATAGATTCCAATCATAGTTCTGATAATGCCCCCTTGTAAATACCAATAAAATAAGCAGATGTAATCTAAATGACTTTCCATTTGATTTAGTTACATCACTGGTTCTGTCTGCTATCTTGACTAGCCACATGTTCTCATTTGAATGAGAAGTTTCCATAAAGGTTTATCTGTTGATTGCTTCCCTCCCAGCTGTAAAGGTGTCTAGGAGGTGATTAAAACTTGACAGCACTCATTTCATCAATAGGTTGATGGATTGATGAGTTCATACTGAACTGGCTATTAGAAGACAAATCCTGGTTAGCAGGGGATTGTCCCTGGGGTGTTCCTTTGGAGGATGTATTATGTCTCTGCCCCTCTGTGTATCTCATTCCTAGCCATCTTGAGGTCAACAACTTGCTCTGCTATGGTCTCTAGACCACTGTGGTCTTCCGTTTCATCACAACCTGGGAATTACAGAGCCAACTGGCCAAACAGTGAAACCTGTGAACCCGAGAGTCAACAAAGCTCCTCTATGCCTTAAGTTGTTTCTGTCAGGCATTTTATCAGGCATTATCTAACATCTCAGAATTACTCAATAAAGCATTTACTTGGTAGAAAAGAATGGATAAAAGATGCCAAGGTACTTTGTTAGGTGACCTGTGTGAGTTAATTTGTAAAAATATTCAATAGTGACATTGTGCATATCCACACAGAATTTATATNAGAGTAAAAAACAGTCAAAACACAAAATTCCCAAAAGACATCCCATGATGTGTCTCATGATGGCTGGTGTACAGTTATGCACACATTTAGAACTTGGGAACTGCATCAGTTTCTAAAGCAGTGAGTGTNATGTGCTTGCACACCACCTTCCCAGAGGTATCATAATCATGTAGCAAACCAGCNGGGCAAGGTTGATTTCTGCTACTAGACCCTAAGGATATATTTTCTAACAGCAGGACAGTGCATGAAGAGAGCTTTAGCTTTNTGGTTTGAGAGAAAGGTGGAGAGAATTAGTCTGTAAACGAGAAAATGGCTGATAGTGGTACAAGAACTATAGAGTTAGAGAAGCCAAGAGTTACAAGGTGGTGACCAGAGGCATTAGTTCTGCTGGGCAAGGGTAATGAGACAGCCACAGCATGGATTAGACTGTTTGATTCA
The DNA here is from genome assembly GCA_001675575.1 of Neotoma lepida. Lineage (NCBI taxonomy): Eukaryota > Metazoa > Chordata > Mammalia > Rodentia > Cricetidae > Neotoma > Neotoma lepida. The sequence continues at coordinate 3,647 of LZPO01066730.1, forward strand.
GTGCATTGGTTTAACCTACTCTATAAACCCCACTGTTTCTTTTTTTCTTTTTCTTTTTTTTCTGAGAGCATTTCAAGTACCATAAGGAGTAGGAATTCTGCTAGATTAAGCCTTTTCAGCCAGCAGGTGTGGGAACTAAAGCTTTACTTACACTTTCCAATTCATGTTGTTTAAAAACAAATTCATGCCCCTTGAGTTATCTTTTGTCTGTTTCTCTCCCATCTCCACAAACTAGATAAGAACTACATTTCTTTTTTGAAATATCATTTGCTTTATGGATCCATCATTGATTTTGAAATTGTGTCCAAGGCCTCTGAGCAGATGGAGTCTTACCCTAGANTTCAAATTTTTTGTTTCAGTGTAGATTAGGCAGATAAAGTAATACGAACTAAAGATCTTCAATGACCAAATAGGTTTATGAAGAAAGTTTATGATAAATAACTGGTAACTTATAATAACAGTCCTTAGTGGAAACTGACATAGTTCATAATACTTTTTAGGGAACATTAATCATTATAATGAAGATTGATGCAAAATCCAAATAGACCAGGTTATGACAAGGACATTAGCNATTTCCAAGACTAAATGACAGTGTCACCCTAGTTTATTTTATTACTCCATTGTCACTATCTATTTTAGAATTTAAAAATACACCAAAGTTAGACTTGGAAATGTAGGATGATCTAAGTGGGATCCTATGGAAAAAGGATAATGAAGATAAGAAATTAGTTCACAAAGCCCGGAGCACACAGGGCACTAGCCTCCAAGCTGTGGCAAACGAACTAGATCAACTGGACACTCTGAGATGCTCTCATGGAAGCTCAGATCTTACTGACCTGCTACCCTAGCACTGAATTTCCCCCACTCATTTCAGCCTGTAGATTCCTGTGTCTTCTGCTATCTGCAGTGTGGGGAAGCNAAGGCACATTATTAGAACCCAGGGGATGTAGCTTCTAGCATCACTTATTAAACAATGAACATAAAGCCCAAGCCAGACAAAACAGAAACATATGTACTTAAATGATTTCATTTTCATTATATGTACCTTGTTCCTTTATGCCTCCCCTNATTTCCTCAACTTTTGTTGAACAGATTGTATATAGATGATGGCTCCCATTTTTGTCCCCCAAAACTCTGTTACCAAATTNATATCTTTTATATCATATTATTAATTTACTTTAATTTTTTCATACAATATGTTTTGAGCATGTTCTTCTTTCTCCCCCAATCTTTCTGCATCCCTACCCACCCAACTTTAAGCTCTTTCTCTCTTTTTCAAAAATATTTAAAGAAAACCCCAAATCCCAACAAAACAGAAGGAAACAAAGAGGTAAAATAAATAAATAAATAAATAAATAAATAAATATGAAAATATGAAAATATGAAAATTAAAAGAAGCACACAAAACACATGGAGTCCATTTTGTGTTGCACAGTTACTCCTGAGCATAAGGCTTGCCTGAAGTATAGTTGATATCCCCAGTCACTCCATTTATATTATCATTCCCAGCAGGTATCAATTACAAATAGCTTCTTTGTTAGTGGTGAGACTTTGTATCCATTTCCCTTTCTCTATGGTGAGATTTTTGTCTGGCTTGAATTGTGCAGGTCTTGTGCATGATGTAAAGNTCTCTGTGAGTTCATATGTATATTAGCCCTGTTGTGTCTGGAAGACACCATTTCCTTGGAGTTGTTCACCAATAATGGTTCTTACTATCTTTCTGCCTCCTCTTTTCATAGATCTTTGAGCCGAGAGAGAGAGAGAGAGAGAGAGAGAGAGAGAGAGAGTATGATAAAGACATCTCATTAGGTAGAGTGCTTCAAGACCTCCTTGACTATGTACATCGTTCAGCTGTGGTTGTGTTACTTATCTACTGCAAGAAGCTTCTCTGATGAGGGTTGAATGATATACTGATTTATGGGTATAGCAACATGTCATTATGAATCATTTTATTGCTATATTCATTTAGCAGAATAATAGTAGTAGGTTTTCCTCTAAAGCCCAGGACTTATCTGGCCTCAGGTTCTTGGCATCACTAGCAAAGTCAGGGATGGATTCCACCTCACAGGGTTATTCCTAAATAAAATTAAAAATTGGTTTGTTACTCCAATAACATTTGTACCACTATTGCACAGTGTATTGTGCAGTTAGATCATTTTTGTAGGTTCCTGTGTTCATATCTGGATAACACTGATGATAACATCTCTCCTACAGTGGCATGTATAGTACCTTTCAGTACTGTGAATGAGTCATCGGGGTTAAAGTTTTTAGTTGGGTACCAGCACAATGTCTTCATGTTCAATGGCAAAAGTAAGTGGTGTCTTCAGTAACAGAGCCTTATATACTGTCATATTATAGAAGGTAACCAATAGCACTGNCAATAACCTAATCAATGACTCAACAGTGACTCTACACATTCTTGGTGCTGGGGAATTTACTTGGTAGCACATGATGTCTAGAGGGGTTGATATACTTTTATACATAAAGATCTGAATGACTCCTCAAAGAACGTTCGTAAGCTGATAAAACTTNCAGAAACATACCACAGTACAAAATTACCACTTAAATGTGAGTAGCTTTCCTATATACAAATGCCAAACATACTGAGAAATAAATCAGGGAAGTGTTACCATTCACAATAGCCTAAAAATGTATCTTAGAAAAACTTTAATCAACAAAGTGAAAGGCTTATATAATAAAAACATTAAGACACTGAATAAAAAAATTGAAGAAAAGATCAGAAGATGGAGGGATCTCTCATGCTCATGGATCAGTAGGATGAACATTCTAAAAATGAACTAAAGGCAATCTGCAGATTCAATGCCATCTTCATAAAAATTCCAACACATTTCTTCAAAGAAATTGAAAAAAATTCTTAATCCATATGGAAACAGAAAACTCAGGATAGTTGAAACAATTCTGAATAATGAAAGAACTACTGAAGATATCACTATCCCTGGTTTCAAGTTTTACTACAGAATTATAATAGTAAATACAACATGCTATTAGCATAAAAAGGACATGTTGATCAATAGAATCATTGAAGACATGGACATAACTGCACATATCTATGGATTTTAAACAAACCAAAAATCACACTGGAGAAACAACAGCATCTTCAGCAAATATTGCTAGTCAAAGTAGATAGCTGAATATAGAAGAATGAAAACNGGTCCATATCTGTCAATGTGAACAAAGTTCAACTCCAAATGGATCAAGGGCCTCAATATGAGATCAATACTCTGAATATGATGGAAGAGAAAGTAAGGAATAGGCTTGAACTCATAGACTCCGGGAAGGCCTTTCTGACCAGGACAATGATAACACAGAGATTATAACCAACAATTAATAAATGGGACATTATGAAGCTTAAAAGTTTCAGTGTGACTAAAGTTACCAGCATTTGAGCAAAGCTGCAGCCTAAAGAGTAGGAAAATATCTTCACTAATTGTACATATGATAGAGAGTTAGTATCTAGAATATACAAAGAAGTAAAAACAACAAAAAAGAAAGTAAATATCAAGAAGACAAATACCCCCCCCCAAAAAAAAAACCAAAAATAATGGAGTTATCATTTGGCTTTGGATTACCAATTAGTGTATTCTTTGTCAGGAAGATGTTTTCTCCTGCTCTCAGCATTCCTTAGTTGCCTGTCTTTCTTTGTGTAGGGTTGAAGACTCGGGTTTCCCCCAAATTGTTGAACAAGTTGTACTTATTTAGGAATCTATTTATCTATCTATCTATCTATCTATCTATCTATCTATCTATCTATCTATCTATACACATACATATATGTAACAACATAATTAATGAAAAAAGAGGCTATGAATTTGAAAGAAAGAAAGGAAAGATATATGGGAAGATGTGAAGAAAGGAAAGAAGGGGAAATGATTTAATTATAATTTCCAAAAATGAAGCAAATATTTTTAAATGGAATATAGAACTAAACAGAGTTCTCAAAAGATGAAACAAATATCTGAGAAACACTTTAAAAAATGTTCAATGTTTTTTAGCCATCAGAGAAATACAAATTAAAATTACTTTATCCCAGTCAGATTGACTAAGATTAATAAAATAAATGGTAGTCAATGCTGCCAAGGATGCTGGGAAAGTGGAGCAATTGCTCATTGGTGGTGGGTGTGCAAACGGGGGTTGCCACTATCACAATAATGTGGCAATTCCTCAAAATGCTGACAATGATCTACCACTAGATACAGCTATCTGTACCACTCTTGGGCATGTACCCAAATGACTCTACATTTTATAACAGAGACTTGATCATCTGTGTTTGTTACTGCTCTATTCACAATAGTCAGACACCAGAAACAACCTACAAGTCCATCAGCTGATGAACAGACAATGAAATTATGGTCCATTTACACAATGGAAGATTATTAAGATATAGAAAGACAAACACATATATTTTCTCTTATATGTAGATTTATCGTTTAACCTTTAGGTATATGTGCTTCACTTAGAATATCCGCAAAAGTTAAGTAGCTACTGAGGGACCAGGTTGGTGAAGGAAATAGTGCAAGGAATGGGGAATAAATAGAGTGTTGTAAGAAGACTTAGAGGAAACTGGAATGCCAGGATTAANTGGGGGAGAGGACAGGGTAAAATTGCAAAGATGGGGAGTGATAACGAACACTAAAGGCCTTTTAAAAAAATAAAAGAAAACCTACCACTGTTCAAGCTTCCTAAACTGCATGCCTGTATAAAGGAATTTAATGGAGTGAATTCATGTCTTGTGAAGAAATCTCTTTNAGTTCTCTCTGTTCCTGTATGGCAATGCCTTTACCTTAAAACCTGCCTCTATTTTGTCCAATAGCCACCAACTTTTTTTCTGACTCAATTTCCTATTTGTATCAACAAGGACCTGTCCTATGACAGCCTCAACTGACACAGAGCATAACAGGAAGAGCTCTTATTTTGCTTAAATATTTTCCTTCTGTGAAGTCAGTGTTTACCTGAAAAGGTCACAAAACTTCCCTATTTTTAGATAAAAGATGAAGATTCCTCGAAAAGTAGATAAGGCAAGATGCCTAAAGTTTTAGTAATCTCTTCTTTTAAAGTCACTTCCAGCTAACATTTTTTCCTTTTCCATGTTAAACAAACAGACAGACAAAAAAAAAAAACTATTTAGAAATGAATTATTTGATGTTGGCAGAAAAAGACTATAATCTCCAGAGTGATACTTAGAGATAATATATTTAGTATTTATTCCTTTATTTTATACAATGTTCATTTTTGTATTTAATTGGAGGAAATATTTTGTTATGTACCTGAAACTTGTAGTTTATATTACATATTCTAGATACAGATATCAAATTTTGATTGTAAACTGATTTACATCGTTTAACTAAATGGACCTCATTTTTCCATGTTGAAAGGGATGTAACAGCTAATCCTAGAGATATTACCATAGAGTAAGTAGTCTAATTAGATCTAATTCACTCCACACTAAGGTCTTTCTCAAGGGCCTTATTTGTATGGTGGCTTTAAGGAATAGCACTACACTTGGACAGATTCCAGAATATTTTTATTTTATAGATCCAGTATCTTTACTTCCCAGTAAAGTCATACTGACTTACAAGTTCTTAAGAAAAGATTTTGGCAATAAAAAAATAGTGACTACTTACNGTAGAGAGTCACAACATTTTAGAGCCCGAAGAGGTCCGTGGAAACTTGTTCAGGCTTACTAGCATGCAAAATACTAAAAATAAGGCAACACATGTGAACTTGGCTCATTAATTGAGAGATTCAAATGCAAAATTTTCTAGCATGTGAAAATATTTAGGGATTAAATAGTAAAAGTGAATCAATTTCTAAGTTGAAAATAGTTTCAATTATTCCTGCCAGACGACATGTAGAGAAATATATAGGAAAACAGAAAACAATTTTGAAAATTATGCAGATTCATATTGTTTAAATTACATTCTATGAATATTAAGTCTACAAAGACTTCTCAGTCAATAGTGGGCATTGTACTCAAATAAACTTGGGAAACATAGCTTTGAACCAAATTAAGTTCTATTCTGACTAATGCACATTTTCCTAAATGATTGATATTTTAGTGTGTGGTGTGTATTGTCAGTCTGTGACAGAACAATTTAGCGTGTAGAACTATTGTAAATAATTGCATTAACCACTGAACTTTAGGTATTTTCATACAGATTAAAGCACAATACTGAGCAAAGAGGCGATNGGAGTTTAGCAGAAGCTGACAAAAAACGTTGAGTATTGTTATTTCAATGTTTTGAGAGCGCTGCTGTGCTTACGATAACTCCACGCTCCTGACCTGTGCTGCCCAGGTTTGACTCTCACTTGAGGTTTCTGTGTTTTCACAGCATTCTTTTGCTTCAGGATCTTGCTACCTCATTTTGTAGTTTCACTATCTAAGCCTAAATGTGGTCCTTTATCTGATCTCTACCTTCCTTCCCTTTCTCTCTCAAATCTTCTAAGAAATTTTGGTAGCAAAGATAGCAAGAGACAAAATTGTGATTTTGTCTGTACTGCCCACAAAGATCATCCCATTCTTCCTGTTTTTACTGCCAAACTTTTGGGCTAAGTTACTGCCCACTTTCTCTTTCACTGTTTTAATAGCTTCCTAATCATCTCTCATATAATCTTTTACAAACTCCTCCTATTGTCTCACAAATAAACCTATATACATATATATAGAAAATATAGTTCTGACTGTGTCTTTTCATTCCATACCCTCCACTATCTTCTTCCTTACAGCAAAGTTACAATACTCTTAATGTGACCTATAGGCTCTTCAACAGCATTTGACACATTAGCCTTTTCTGATTCTACATTTCTTTTTAGTTTTTCAATCAAGCATATTCAACATAATAAATGCACAGTGAAAATAGAAGTACCTCAAATGCATACTTTGCTAAGTTTTGAGATTCATATGATAGGTGTGTGTATGCATTTGTGTGTGTGTGTGTGTGTGTGTGTGTGTGTGTACCACAGAGAGTGTCAGAGGATAACCTTGATTGACAGTCCTTGATTTCTACCTTGTTGGGGTGGGGTGAGGTGCTCTTTTTTGCCTCAGTGTATACCGGGCTGGCTCAAGAATTTCTGGGGAATCAAATGTCTTTGCCTCTCATCTTGCTGTAACCAATTTTCACCAGGAAAACTGGGATTACACAGAGATGCTACCACCCCCACCTTGATTTGGTTCAGGGGATTCAAACTTAAGTATTCATATTTTTATGGCTAGCATTTTTCCCAGTGAACCATTTCCAGATCTCTTTGCAGAATATTTCTATCATCCTGGAAAGTTCTCTTTGGCTCGATTTCAAAAACTGTAAGCCACACCCAAACACTTGTTATTTCTGTTATTGGGGTTTTGTTTGTTTGTTTGTTGCTTTGTTTTGTTTTTAANTTCAAATGGAGGATACTCTGACCTATTCAAGGAGATGCAGGGTGCTGATTTCTCTGTGTGAGAAACTCCTCTGTGTAAGTAGAGAAGTTTCAAAGCAGATGCCTAATTGTCTACGAATTCTTAGTCTTTAGCAGAGTATCTGGCCACAGAAAATACACTCAACATATACAGTTAATCATTTAGTGAGGGGGCTGTGTTCTGAGAATGCAGCATCAGGAGGTTTCATTGATGTTTAAGTAGTGTACAGTGTATTCACACACAGGAAGAGAGGTGCAATATCACTAGGTGATACAATCTCATGGAACCATCATTGGGTATATGAATCATCATTGACTATTGTTATTCATGAATATATTAGACATTATTTTAATAAGTTATAAAACTTCATCCTGAAGAATAAATTTTTGTAGTAAAAATATACAAAATGGACAATGGATCATAGCCAGTAAGAAAAAGAGAACACTTTCTGAATCTAACCAGATGGACAGATGACATATAGTGAGATAGTTTTAAAGAGGATACACTGATTATTGTAACATTTCCTTTATACCTAAACAGCTTTGTGTTTTCAATTAGTTTACNGNTAATTTTTTCTTTTATTGACAACTTTTTTCATATGCTATATTCCCATCATAGTTTTTCCTCCCCTAAATCCTCCCAGACCCTTCTAACCACTTCATTCACCCAACTCCCCATACTTTCTCTTTTATANTAAAATAAAAAGCTAAAACAAAAACTAATAAATCAGAATGGGAGAAAATAAACAAATAGAAGGAGAAGAGCCCAAGACAAGGCATAAGGAATAGAGAGCCACTCATTTGCCCAATCAGGAATGTGGTGATAATTTATCTGTGTTTCCTAATAAAATTTATCTGAGGGTCAGAGGAAAAATGGGGCCGCCAGCCACTAGTAGTAAACAATAGCCATGCAAGTTAGCACACGCCCTTAATCCATTTGGTTCTCTGTGACTCCAAGGTCACATGGGGAACTAGCAGTAGGAGGTGGTGGCACACGCCTTTAATCCCAGCATCAGC
>LZPO01066730.1:27872-38015 GCA_001675575.1 Neotoma lepida
ATGGGAGTATATTTGTAGGGTAAAGCCATTCAAAATGGATCTTTGGATGGGGATAATCATACCCAAACCTTACTATGAGTTGTCTATTTCAAAATGATTAGCAATGCGACTTAGGGTAGAGGTTTTATTATTTATTTATTTATTTATTTATTTATTTATTTAGTTAGTTAGTTAGTTAGTTTTTGTGTTTCTATGTTTATATGGGTGTGGTACACAGCTGTGTGTGCATATGTATGTGCAGAACTTGGTATTTGTGGAGGCCAGAGGACATCAGGTGCCCTACTCTGTAAGTCTTCTACCTTATTCTCTTGAGATACNTTTTCTCAATGACTTGGAGCTTGCTATTTTTCAGCTANGCTAGTAAAGAACAAGTCTTACCAATTCTCTTGCATCTACATTGTCAGCACTGGGACCATATACACACAATGCTCTTACCCACTGAACAATTATTGGTTATTGCTGGAAAAGTAATGTGTCTTGACTAATTCTGGGGAGGAGTGAATATGGCATGACTGGACTCCCTTAGACTCTGCTTTATGTGTTTCTTCCTTTGGTGGACTTTAATGTGAAGTATTTTCTTGTAATAAATTTATGAGTACAAAAGATTCAAGGAGTATGTAAACCTTCTAGATGATGACTCAAACTGAGAGTGAGTTGAGGATTTCCCTTCTGAATTTTCTGAAAATTCAGGAGATGCTGTGGACTGTGTATTTGGGCATTACAGTGTGGCTGACACTAGGCCTTCATAATAAACATTATGAGCATTATTAAACACCTAACTGCCTTCTAAATTTTCCCAGCCTAATTTTACATTCATTAGAATTTTACTATCATTTTAGGCATGTTCTATTTCTTAGGAAGAGACAATTAAATACTGAAGATAGCTAACACTGGGACAAAACAAATACAGCACTATCAATTTTCTTGTACGTAAGATTAGCTGACATATATTATTTTATTACTCCAGACTGTTCATTAGTAATATGTCATAGTTTCAATGGTGCATTGTATTCTGGTTGCACTATACAACATAGTTTACTGTTTCTTCTGTGACACAATATAAATATTTTGGTTGAATAAATATTTTATTTCAAATCTGTCACAATGTTTCTATTTTTAGCAGGGAACAAATGAAGCACAACTTTGGATTTCTTTTCCTCTATGTTTTTTCCCCAAGGTTGTCTTAATAACCTGTGCGTAGCAGGGCTAATTATTTTGTTATGTCCTCATCAATTGCACAGTCGAATCAGACAGCTCTGTTGGTTCCGTTTGCTTAGCTTCCACTCATTCTCTTTCAGCCATTGTCATCTGTTAGGCAGTAAGATTGCAGCTACCAGATCTCCCATGAAGTGGAACACTGACAACTCTGTGGGGGGAAACATAAATTCTATCACAGTCCTACTACATATCCATTATTAATAAAACCCCGCACCATAGGCTTCAGCCTGCAGCACACATCTATGAACAGGTCTGAAAATGAAAAGTGTAAATTAAAACACTGGGCCTTTAATTACAGTTGCACAAATGGTAGCACTATAGTTACAGAATTGTTAAAAATCAATTAAGGAAGGTTGCCACCTGATCTCCCTACACATAGTCTGTTTAATTAGTAATCTGTTTCTGAAATCCAATGTTTCTGCAAATTGAGACTTTTTGGCAGAGTGTTATTTTCCTCAGAAGGGATAGTTCATAGATTTCTTGGGCCCTGGTGCTTCATCAGAATGCACATGAGAAGCAATCCCACTGCTCTGAACAAACTGAACACTAGTTCTGGCTTACCTTTGTCTAACTCAATAACCTAATTCCTCCTGCAACCCAATAACCCAAGCCTCTCCCACCCCCGCAAGCCCCGTGGGCATCTGAAAACATAAATGAATGGCACTGAATTCAAACATTTTATGTTTTGCCCCTGGTAGTTGCATGACTATTATAAAGTTTAAGTCATAAATTAATCACAGCAAGATATTAACAAGCATAAGTTTTCACACATCTTAACAAACTCCATAATAGAATTTCTTATCTTACCAAAAGAGGGACTTGTGCTATACATGTTGAAACAAATGCTTTATGGCTTTTCTTTGACACATCTGAATTTCTAGTCATACCACTCTTGTGTTTGGGGGCTATTGTTCAGTAAATAAAGATTATTTATATGTAAACATTGCAATATTCTGCAATATTGTGACAGCCTGTTAACTAACATAACTACTGAGTGGTAGACTGAACATACAGTGAAGTAAGGCTGGGCTAAGTGGGGAACAGAGAGCCAGAGACAATGTTCTCTCACAGAGCCCAGTAGAATGTGCACTGTAAATGGAATGCATTGTTTATTTATAGAATTCCTACTGACTTTTTTTTGGAGGGAGGTTAAGGGAAGTTAACTGAAATAGTGGAAGAGAAACTCATGGACAAGGAGAACCTGTGACCATTTCTAACCCAAACTTCTTAAAACTATCATTTAAAACTGTAAGACAGCTTTCTTCTTTCAGTTCTGAAACATCTTGACCATTTTATAATTTGTATTTTATGTGATCCCTATCAGAAGTAAAATGCCATGATTCTGTAGCATAGTACAATGCTACCACTGACATGAATCTATACTCATAATTTCTATAATTTCTAATTATAGGAAGAAATTGGAATTTTAATGCTACCATTTTATCATGTTTGTTTTTAGAAAAGGTCTTGCTATGTAGACCTGGCTGGTCTTATACTAGCTGTGTACTCCAGGATGGCTTTTAACTCATTACAACCCTTTTGTGTCAGCAACTTGAGTGCCTGGATAGCAAAATGCAGCACTATGGCTGGTTTTACTTCTATGAGAACAACTAATATCACATATATAATAAATTTGCTGATTCTTTCCAGGGATAACTGCTGCAAACATAGGACTGGCAGCATTATGAAGCAAGAACTATGATTTAGCAAACATGCTAGAATGGCTTGTTTTATTGTTATATTGTATATGTCAGAAGCTCCTCTATGTAGCTCCATGTGTTCATTCACTATCACTCAGCTCTAACACATTTTATTTATTAGCTTATTTATCCCTCATCAGATCATGATTAGTATTTTTATTTTTTAGATGATCAAATTGAGAACCAGNTCTCATTGGTACCTAGAATGAGGGGATCTATTTTGAGCATATAAAAATTTAAAAATCCACGATGTTAATAAGACTGATTTTTCTGTGTTGGCATTATAAATATTTTGTTTAGATATCAGAAAAATAAATGAAAAACAAAGTTAAGGTCAAATTCATTGCATATGACATATAAATTTCATTGGAAATTATGTTTCTAGGTATCTCATAAACATTTTCTATAAAAAGAACCCTATTGATGCCACTGATCTCTCTGGGAAAAAATGTGAACTCTATATAATACTCAGTAAACATCATCAAAGTTAGTCTACTCATATTACATAAATTTTTAAATAATTATTCTTATTTAAAAATTTCAAATAGTAAAAAAATGACAATAACATGACTTACACACACCCATTACATAGATTTGACAAACACTAACATTTTATCATTTACCTCTACCAAATTAGCTGAGTTAAAGTATTTGCAATATGATTGTTTCCAAACTAAATATTTTTATGTCAACTCTAAAATGAAATGTTGTTTTCATAAATGTAGTACCAAATTGTATTATTATTGATCCTAAGAAAATTAACAAAACTTATTTAATATTATCTAATGTCTTCTGTATATTTTTACTTGTGTGTGTGTGTATGTGTGTGTGTGTGTGCATACCATAGGTATGTGAGTGTCTGTNGGGGGCAGAATCTGGCNTTTGATCTTCTGGAACTGAGGTTAAGACAGTTGTGCACTGTTTGACATGGTGCTGGGAACTGAACTCATGTCCTTCGGAAGAGCAGTACGCACTCTTAGCTTTTGAGCCGTCTCTCCAGCCCTTCTTTTCCATTTAACCCTAAATTTCATAGCTTGTAATGGTGATGAATGTCTGTAATAGCAGAACCANGGGAGCAGAGGCAGGGGGAATCTGCTGCAGGCTAAAAGCTAGTCTGGTCTACACAACAACTTGGTTCAAAGAAGCCCAAACAAATAAATATACACCATAATATCAGCATAAATATCTTTTAAAGTTAATTAGTCTGAATCACTGATCCAAAGAGGATAAGACATCTCCTCTGTCAATGTTTCTTTGGTTTATATAGTCCATGAGCCCACAATCTTTTTCTTATGGCATTAAATCATTGAACAAAAGGCTCCATTTGTGTAATTTCTTCCTCTTTTCTAAATTACCATCTATGGATCTGTGGTGGCTAATAATTGTTATCTAGAATCATATAGGCACCTCTGGGACTGTACAGGATTGACTATATTGTGTTAGCCTTGGGACTTGTCCTGTAATTAATTATTTAAATAGGTTAATTAGGAGGTGGGAAAATGCACCCTAAATGTGGGCAATCAGCAACATTCCCTGGCCTTCAGTCCTGGACCACATACCAAGGGTAAAGGGATTTAAGTACCATTATGCATTTCCCTCTGCTTTCTGACTATGGATGCAGTGTGACTAGCTACCTCAAGCTTCTTTCTCCATCATTAACTACCCTATCAGGATGGACTGTGACCTCAACCTGTGAGTTGAAATAAACCTTCCTGTCTGCTGCAGGAGGAAGCTTCTCTGATAATGGTTGAGTAATGTACTCTTCCTTAAGTACAGCTGAATATTATTAGNAATAATTTTATCTCTCTCTCTTTTTTTTAAAGACCAGCAATGTTTAGTTTTACCACAGGGCTCTGGGCTGTCTTGTCTCTGGTGCAGTGTCAGGTATGTTTCCTGTCATGGAGTGAGCCTTAAGTCAAATTAGACGTTGGTTGGTTACTTCAACAAGAGATCCACATCCAAACATTACTCGAAGACAAAGAGAGAGACCTTAGAATTCTCTTCTCTAAATGGCCTGTCTCTGTCAATTTAGCTCAGGGAATCCTGTGGAAGAGGAGACAGAAAGAATATAAGACTCAGAGAGGTTGGAGGATACCAGTAGAACAAGGCCCTCTAAATCAACTGAGCAAAGCTCTTATGCACACAGAGAGTGAAGTAGCAAGCATAGACACTGCACAGGGCCTGCTCAATTCTGTACCAGGTCCTCTGCATATATATTATGACTTCCAATTCCATGTTTTTATGAACCTCCTGAGTGTGGAGAACAAGTGGCTCTCTCATTATTGTGCCTTCTCTTAGGCTCTTTTACTCCTCTTGGGTTGCCATGTTCAACTTGATATTATAGTTTTTGCTTCATCTTCTTATATTTTCTTTTGTTATGTTTGATTGTTATCTCTTAGAAACTTGTTCTTTTCTAATGATAGACCAAAATGGAGTGGATCTGGGTGGGAGGAGGGGGTGGTAACTGGGAGGAGTGGGGGGGGNACCATAATCAGGATATATAGTATGAGTAAAGATCCTGTTTTCAATAAAAGGGGAAAAAGTAAGTTCAACAACAACACAAAAAGCTTCCTTGAGTTACTTTCATCAGGGTACATTGTCACATCAATGAGTAAAATAATGCACTAGACATTTACTCCTCTAACCCTCACGTAATTGCTAAACAGGAAGTTAGTTTACACAGCTTGGTTAGATGTGAGCTGGGAGATCTCTCACTGCTTGTGCTGTAGATGCTCTGCATACTATCTGGTTCAAGGCATCTCCAGTCATGCCATTTTTTTTTATTTTGCTAAGTATCTGTGGGTTCAGGTGACTAGAATCTGATTTTTTCATGACAGATTTGTGATTTTTTTTTCCTTTCCCACCTGCATCTTGTTATAAAAATTGCAGTTGAGGGGTATACAATTTTAAAGTTTATTTTCATGCCAATCTTTCCAAGCCACACTATAGTCATCTGATTTTAAATGCTCTTTAAACTGACACCTCATGTTGAGGTTTATAATAGAATATATGGGGAAATAAAACAACCATTAATTGTATGCACTAGTCCCATGAATAGTCTTAAGATGAAAAAAAATCCTTATTATATTTGTAGTTCTACAAGANGCAATCCTCGTCTACACAAAGACATCTCAGGAGTACTTTTCTGTCTACTTACTTTTGAAAAAGTAATGTTCATACTCTCTTCCTTATTTCTCATCCTATAAAGTAGGTAGAGTGGGTTTGCTTCTGAGAAATCACAAGGGGAGATGATATTTTTATTTAGACAAATGATAGTACAATGGCAAAGCATTAAACCATAGCTTCAACCTCAGCCAGAGCAGGTAGATCTTCATCTGTCAAATAATAGATTTAATCTTACTATGTATGTATGCATGTATATGTCTCTGTGTGTTTGATATATGCATGTAGAATTCCAAGTAACTGTGTATACTGTACAAAAAGCTTCACCCCTTGTCTACCTGAATGTTAGTACATGGTCTGGGCCATAAAGACCACCCAGATGGCTTTGCTGTTGGAGAGGAAGCTTGAGGCCTTTGCCAACAGACCTTCTTATATGGTATGGGGTGGGTTGCCATGCATCGCTTGTGAGAGTAGCTTATCACATTTTACTATTATCATCTTTCAAAAGAAACTTTCTATTTTAAGAGAGTAGCTTTTGCTTANGCTGTTTTGCTTTCTCCTCCCCTTATTTACCTATCATGAAAATTTTNAATTATTTTTTAGAAAGCCCAATACAAGTCATTGCATCTCTATAAATTTCTCTGAACCTCTTTTTTATGATAGCATTTACTATTTTGCAATCAATTTTTGTTGTAATTGTTTCTCTCCATAAACTAAGAGACCCTTATGGTTAGATGCCATGTCTTTTTATGTCTGCTAGACAGTTTTGAGAATATTGCAAGCAATAAGTATTTGCTTATATCATATAGGAGAGTATTGTAAGCCATTTGCAAAATTGGGAAAGAGGAAAAGAGAGAACAAGAAAAGTAATCAATATAGAGAACTGAGATGAAATTTGAGTCTCTTTGAGTTTGGATTGCCTCCAACTATTAACACAAAAAGGCACTGGTGGCCAAAGATATGCTGACACTGGCATAATATTTTACATTAAGTTGAAAATTTAATTTATCCACTTATGACATTAACTTAATAGTGTCCATAATGTAGATGTTCGGTAAATTCGTAATTGTTTTAAAATTTCAAATGGGCATCTTTAGAGACTGATTAGTGAAGCTGAGTGCAATGCATTTTGGTATTTGTCAGACATTGCACAGAGTCAGTAGAAAGCACTAGATATGCTTGCTGAGCTGGACAGAAATAAATGCTAGAAAAGAAAATTTACAAGTTTAATCTTAGAAAAAGACTGTTTCNAGCTTTCTGGGAGTTTAAGGTGCTCTCACAAAGAAGGAGCCACTTAATAAAANGTACTTAATAAAATGCTTATGAAATAAAAGCACAAACAAAAGTCAGGGATAACAGACTCCAAATGAAATATTGCTTAATACCTCCTTACTATTTCCAGACATGTACTAGTCAAGGTTAGAAAATAAAACCTTCACACCTATTAAATGGATGTTGGAGCTTTAGTATAGTCAGAGATTAACTGGAACCCGAAATCAGGGACTGGAGCTCTGTTCCTTGGCACTCTTCTTTTCCAGAGCCAAGCGGAAATGAAAAAAAAAAATGAGGCTCGATTCCACATTTTTGTGCTTTGTGGTTTCACAAAGATTGTCCTGGCTTAAATGTGAAATGACCCCCACCGTGGACATGTGTTTGAACAGTTGGTCCCCATCTGCAGCCCTGTTGTGGAGGTTGTAGAACGTTCTGGATATGAGGCCTCGCTGGCACGTTTGGACCACTCACTTGGGGCTAGAGGCTTATTAACAGGCCCCCAGGTCCATCCTGAGGTCTTTCTTCCTGGTTGGTCAGAGATGTGAACCAGTTTTCTTCACTCCTGCTGGCTTCTCTTTGAGCAGCTCTTGATGTGACCAAAATGTACTGTCTTCCTTCAGGCTGTAAGTACTTTCTCACTTAGGTTGCTTCTGTCAGCTATTGTATCATAGTGAATAGAAAAATCAACTAATGCAAAAATGCAACAGAGTGTATTTTTATATGTGAGAATGCTATCAGTATCATCTACCCATCTATCTATCTATCTATCTGTCTGTCTGTCTGTCTGTCTNTCTATCTATCTATTATCTATCTTCTTTCATCCATCTGATACCTACTTTTTCAAGCATATGTAGCTTGACATCCATCACCACAGGAACTGAAAGAAAAGAAAATGGGAGCAAAGTATAGAATATTTTTAGTATAGAGTATATAACATACTGTTACATGTAATATATAACACATATTATATTATATATAATATACAACACATATTATATATAACATTTATTATGTGTTATATATAAATATATTTATATAATATATAAAACATACACAACAAATTTTAGTATAGAATATGTAACATAAATGCTCATAATTTGAAATTAGTTCTGAAATACTGGAAGATTCTTTTACCCTAAAGTGGAGTTTATTAAATTCTGCAGATGATGATCTTACTTTTGTAAAAGATAGTAAAGTGGTCTTGATATGTTGGTTACTATGTTGTTTATTAACTTGCAAAAGATCTAGCATCATCTAGAAGACAAGCTTCCTGGTATACCTATGGGGAGTTATCTATGTTAGGTTATGCACTGGATATGCCTTGAAGGATTGCCTTGATTTGGTTAATTGAGGTGGGAAGACCCACTTGAAAAGTAGATGGCATCAGTTCCTGAGCTTGGCTCTTGGACTGCATGCAAAGGAGATGCATAGNTTGCTTCAGCATTCACCTTGNTCTGCTTCCTGACTATGGATGCAAGTGACTAGCTGTGTTGTGCTCCTGCTGTCATGAATTCCCAGACATGCTGCACTGCAACCTTGAACTGGAAGGCACAATAAACTCTTCCTTACATTGCTTTTATCACAGCAACCAGAAAAGCAGTTCATACACGTGATATTATTTGAGTGAATTAATATAGAAACTTTTCAGCATAATTTGGTTAACTTTGACATTCTATCTCATTCTTGCAAGACAATTTTCTCATTACATTAGGCAAACAACCTGTCTTGAAATAAAGCTGTTATTTCCAATGCCGTGTTAAGAAGTGAAAAGATCCTGGCTCCAATAAAAATTCTTTGATAGAAAAGATATTTAGATTTGAACTTTAATTTTAAAATATTTCAAAGAAACTTGTTTTAAAATCTTAATTTCTTAAATCTCATAGTTAAAAATACAATGTAAATAACATTTTAGAAGTTTATGATAATATGTGCGTANGCTGTTTGATTGGGAGAGTCAGTGGAATGCTTGGGTTCCCTTAGTAGCTGCCTAATGCTGACAAGCTAAGCATGGGGCTACAAAGTTAGTTTAGATCCACATTATATTGATAGTGCTTGTATTCCATTAAGTGACATATATTTTAATACAATAAATTGTGAGGAAGTATGATATGAACAGCAGTGGGAAATCAACCACATCTAAATGTACAATAGCATAGAGAAAAGTAGATCTTTGACTCAGGAGTGATTGTCCTTCCTAAAGATGGTTAATACCTTCATAGATTTGTCTTTACTGTAGTTGTTTTATTTGGTGTGCCCATGTTTTCTAAGTAGCTATATAAGTCCTTCAAGCATTTATATACAGGAAGCATATAAAAGGGGGAAAGAACCATGTTGATAAATCACAGATTCACAAATCTGCATTGTAAGTTGGGAAATTATGAGGAATCTGGTATGATTAAGACACTTTTTTAGATCAGAAGGAAACCTCAGGCATTTGCAATGGCTGGAGGTATTTTTGTGGTGACAAAGAGTGGAGATAGTACTATAACATCTAGCAGGGAGAGGTCTGGGATACTCTTGAATAATACAAGCAGGATATTCCCCGAAGCAAAACCAATTATCTAGCTCCAAATGAAAACAATGCCAAGTCTAAAAAAACTATAGTTTAGGTCATAAAAGCTTCGTTGATGGAAAAAAAGGGGGGAATGAAGCCAGGCAGGAAGAGGGTGGCCATATTATTAAGGATAAAGGAATTAGGGTGGAATTGGACACTATATTCGGAGTAAATGGAGAACATGAGTTTCATTGTTGATTAAGAAGCTCAACATGGTGGTGCATGACTGCAATAGCAACAATCCAGAAGCTGGGGCAGAAAAATGGAGAGCTCATG
>LZPO01066730.1:38267-51744 GCA_001675575.1 Neotoma lepida
ACATACATATTTGCAAACATTCACACATACATGTACACACACACACACACAATGTGTATTCACATGGGTAACAGTGTCCAGAGTTTCCCTTGAAATTGAGTTTAACATTCAGAGTCCATCGAACTGAACAAATCTGTATGTCAGTGTAAAATATAAAGTGGTGATTGACTAAATGATTGTAAAATATGTGATGGTTAAAATTAAAGGAATTTTTAAAATGTTTATATCTAACTTTAAAGATTATAGATCTAGTCAGGAGAAAATAGTGGTCAAGTAACATCGATGGATGAAAACAATGGGAAAAAATCTTGGAGACAAGAGAGGTCAAGGTTACATGTTGGAGAATTATGGCATAATTGGAAGGGTTGTCATGGGAAGTACTGAGCCATGACGTGAAAAGTGTATTACTGCTTGGTGCAGGATTTTGAGTCACTGAGTTGGAAGTTTAGATTTGATGCAGTGGTTTAGAAAGAGTCCTTGTAAGTTCCTGAATAGCATAGATGGATGAAAATGTCCTTCGTATAATGCTGTTTTTACAGTCCTGTGTTTGATAGATCATAGCATGAAGAAAATGAGGCATGTGACAGGGCTATCAGCTAGGAGACTATTGAAGTTCTGCCCTCAATTTACAAACAAAATATCTGCTCACTGCCACCCATAAAATTTCCCTCATACACACAAAATGTGCCATTAAGTTTCCTTGCAATTTTCTTGGTTATGTACATTTAATCCTTTAGCTTTTCCTCATCAGGCACATTGTACAACACTTGACTGATTTATTTTGCTCATTCCTCTGTACTCTCTCTAGTTTTGTCTTCTTATATCTCACTTCATTTACCATGATTCAAATTGAACACAGTATCCTAAAAAAAATAATCAGATTGAACCTACAGAAATGATCTTTTCCATTCAAAATGAAACAGTGGATATTTTTAAATCTTTTTTTTTGTTTAAAAGGTATTTTTGTTTTCATTTCACATATCAAACACAGTTTCCCCTCCCACCCCTCCTCCCGCTTAACCACCCTTCTCTGACTCCTCACCCTCTCATCCACTCTTCAGGGAGGGTAAGACCTCCCAAGGAGAGTCAACAAGTGGAGGCAGGACCAAGCCCCCCGACCCCTGTGTGGAGGCTGAGCAAGGTATCCCTCCATAGGGAATGGGCTCCAGAAAGCCAGTTCATCCATTAGGAATAAATCCTGGTCCCACTGCCANTGGCTCCACAAACTGCCCAAGCCACACAACTGTCACTCACATTCAGAGGGTCTAGTTTGGTCCCATGTCAGTCCAGAGTCAGGGAGCTTCAACTAGCTCTGGTCAGCTGTCTCTGTAGATTTCCCCATCACGGTCTTGACCCCTTTGCTTATATATTCCCTCCTCCTTCTCTTCAGCTGGACTCCAGGAGCTCCACCCAGTGCATAGCTGTGGATCTTTGCATCTGCTTCCATCAGTTACTGGATGAAGGCTCTATGATGACAGTTAGGGTAGTCATTGATCTGATTACAAGGAAGGCCAGTGCAGGGACCCTCTTCACTGTTGCTTAGAGTAAAGGATTTAAAGCTTAAAGAAAATGAGAATGGATGTCTTTAGTCTAACCTTTTATCATTTCATTATAAACACTGAATAATTAAGAAAATGCACATAATGGACTAACAAATGTGAGAACAAGAAAAATACTCCATTAAAATTATTGCTTTAAGATAGCCTGCATTGGACTGACCTAGGCCCTCTGCATGTGTGTGACAGCTGTGTAGCTTGGTCTGTTTGTAAGACTTTTTGCGGTGAGATCAGGACTTCTCCCTGGTGCTTAGAAACCTGTTCCTCATGCTGGATTACCTTGCCCAGCCTTGATGCAGAGGGAGGAACTCATTCCTGCCTCAACTTGATATACCATGCTTTGTTGAAGCCCATGGGAAGCCTGCCCTTTTCTGAACGAAGCTCTAGGAGGAGTGGATGAGGATGGTAGTAGATGGGATGTGGGAGAGGGAATGGGAGGAGAGNAGGAGGGAAAGTGTGGTTGGTATGTCAAATAAATACTAAAGTTAATTAAATAAAATAAAAAAAGATTTAAGTTTATTATTAGTCTGTATTGAAAGACATTTCCATGCAAGGCTCACTTTATGAAACAATTTTAAAATAATAATTGAAATTAAAGCAAGGTTATTTTTGACTTGATAGAGTTGAGCTCTCCTTGTACTGATGCTTAGTGGAAAGAACTAATCTGCCCTTGCTTTCATTATGAATATAATAGAAACACACCAATAAAATGGCTGAGAAGCCTAAAAGCAATTTCTTAAAGGAACAAACTATTTCCAAGAAATTTAACCACACTACAGAGCAAGAATGAAAAATACTGGTAGAAATATACCAACACAGAGAATTTTTTCCCTTTAAGCCTAAGAGTATGAAAGGATTAAAGCAATAGGGAGCCTCCACAGAAAACAATAGATGAGGTTTATTCTCCTATTAGAAAGGATATTTCACAAATTCAAAATGCACAAAATAATGACATTGTAAAACTATGTAGTGAGGAAAGAAACAAGGTGAGCCATAGTCCACATTTGTGTGCTTTAGTTTACATCCTGGGTGGAGGAAGCTATGGCAATAGGATAGAGTGTGAGCACTTGGGAAGAAGCTAGCTCCAGGGAGAAGCTGGCAGTTGTCCTGAGTAAGAGTAAAGGAGGCAGCCATCGAGGGAATTAGCAGTAGCAAAAGTTCGAGGGTGAAGGGAGGCAGATAAGACAGAGCAAACCATGAATATCTGCAGAGTGCAGCAGGGATATTCAATAGGGTTATCATCACTTCATGTATCTCAGGAAATTATCTGAAACATGGAGATAATGGGCTCAAACTGTCTAACACCCAGCAATTGGACTTACTTCTCACAGCCAGCTTGAAAACCTTATAAGACACAGGACTCAGAACTGTTGTGCTCTGGACTAAAATTAAGCAAGACAAATGCCTTCAAAGCTTGAAAGCAACATCCAAGAGCATTGAGCTATTCCCAAAAACTTTAGGCATACTATAGGACCTATACATATATATATATGGTCTTATAGTATACCAAATATATATATATATATATATATATATATTTGGCTGAATGTAATTTGGTGAATTACATTCAACCAAATTTTAGCAAGCATTCAAAAATAGAAAAAGATATAAGAAAAATTATCAAAACCATCAATAGGTGATGTGATAGAACTGGTTACCTGGTTACTAATTTTTAATTTTCAACAAAGTTTTGAGATTTTAATACAATTCTATCATTTCAGCCTTCCCTTTCCTGCTTCCAAACCCTTCCCTATATCCCTCTCGGCTCCCCTTCAAATTCCATCTAATTAAAAATGTATTCAGGGCTGGGGAGATGGCTCAGTTCTAGCACCCATGTAAAAATAGAAGGTATGGTGGTATACATTTGTAACCTCAGTGTAAGAGAGTATGATTGAAAGACAGATAAATCCTTGCAATCCAAGGCTGGCTGTTTAGCCAGTCTATGGGCACTATGAAATCACTGAGCAACCCTGTCTCAAGACCTGAGGTAGAAACTGACTGAGGAAGACACAGGAATTCTACCTCCATTCTTCACACAAGTGCACCTGGGTGGCCATGTGTACATACAAAATCACAAAGAAAAGCAATGTATACCACATGATGAAGGCACTATAGGAATGGTTGATGCTAAATATTATTATAAAAGATGCAAATAAAATTTCTCAAGAAAAAAATATTCTGCTTTCTATCAACTACATGCTAGACATTGTGGAAGAGACTATGCAATGTGAAACAAGATGAATAAAAATAAACACACTGATTACTAATGAACTATGAGACTCCACATGGCCAAGTATAGATATGATTAAAGTATCTTGGAAGGGCGATGCTTAAAATTATTTTAAAAATTCATAGTGAAATAGTCTCTAAATTTGATTAAAAATAATTAATAATTCATTTATNTAGGAACCTCAAGCAGATCCAAAAACAGGAAGGAAGGATTCTCTTCCTAAGAAAACAACAACCAGTATTTCTAAAATATGTGATAAAAAATTTAAAAGAATCACTTAGAATGGGAATAACGGATCAATGACAGCAAGCTCCCTTGTAAACTAAAAGAGAATGAGCCACTTAGTACTGAGCCAAAGAAAGCACAACCTAGGAGTTTGCAACTCAGTTTAAAAACAGAAGAAGAGAAAAGAATTATTTCAAAGCAGAAATGAAATAGACTTTTCCAGAATCATGAAGGCTAAAAGAATCCATCACTGGAAAAATTACATTATAAGAAATGTTGAAAGCATTGAGAAGCAGAGAAAATNCNGCCACATGGAAATGTTGCANCTCTAAGCAGAATGGGGAACATGGGAAGACATGTTCATGTATTTTCAAAGCATACTCACATCTCTTGACTCCGGAAGGAAGGTGGTGAAATCCAAATACTAGGAAACATATGAAGACCTTTTCTTTTTTACTTTCAAAGGCCAGGAAGAGGAAGAAGCTAGTTCACATCTGTTAAAATTTCCCATGTCAACTGGGTGTGGTACCTCCTGACTGAACCTGCCACTAGGGAGGTTGAAGCAGGATCAAGAGTTCCAGGTCACTGTAGGTTATGTAGTGAGACATTGTCTCAAAACTATTAGCTAGCTAATTGTCAGTGCATGTACCTGTCAGAAATACTCTAAATGAGACTGTAAGCATAATGTCAGCATCCCCAAGAGACCATTTCTATATATATATCCTTGGGTTGAATACTGTCTGCTACAAAAGGCTTTATGAATAACAAAATCTCTAGAAAAAAGGGATGTATCATTTTGCATTGATAGTTTCTTGAAGTCTCATTGGTATATGTTATGTTGGTGGAGAGTTGTGGGCAGGGAATTTTGTCTCACTAGACACTATGAAAGAAGCCCAATTGGAAAAGAGAAATTGGAAAATAAATATGTGCTACTTTGAAAAATTATCTTATGGAGAGAAGAATAAATTCAGAGGTCTAATTTAGCATGTTTCTGATTTGAGACATGTCAGAGCTGGGCCAGGCCTGTGTGCTTTCTCCCGGCATATAAAATCTGAGTATCATGATATAAAATCTGAGTACCAGTAAGATACTGCTTGAGTTGTATCTTTCCAACTGGTGTCTCTATGCTCGATACAATGAAAAACACATTTCGTACATTTTATCAGTCATGATAAAAACAATAGAAAGTCACTCCTCTGAGAACAGTTACTCTCTTAGCCCTAAGCTACAAAAATAAACTGCTAATATATTTATTACAGTATAGTAATTTGATTTTAGGCAGTAGTGTAAAAATATGCACGTGATTGAGTTTTATCTATGTTTTAAAATTTTTAATTTATTTTATGAGTAAGCAACAAATTCTCTGAGTTTAGAATTTAGGGTTTCAAAAGTAATAAATTAAGAAATCTACTCCCATCTTTTCTCCAGGTTTCATTTTCTCTCCCATGAAGCAACAATAATTGTTTCCTGTTGATTCTGTCAAAGCTATTTTGCTCACTAGCAATGCACTTCAAGGTATCTTGAGGTGGATTTTGTCCTTGCGCTGCCTTCAGTTTGTTTATTTGCCCAATCTGTAAGTACTAATCCTTACTAAAATTCTTGTAACTAATTCTTACCACAATTCTTGTAACCTGACCATTCCCATTGAAACTCAGATGATAAACATCTGANTCTATTAGGAAAATGGTCGACTGCCTGATTCTCCAAGACATACATTTGACTCACATGAGACTCACAGAATATTCCTGCTGCTAATGGCTAACAATAATGATTCCTTTCTCTGTTCTACTGTTTCTAAGCAGTAGTGAATACACACATCCTTTGAATGTAAAATAATACCCAAGACAGTAATGCTAGCATTCATTACTGATGAAAAAATTACTGCATTTAATAACTGTGAAAGTTCACACAGCTAGTCATTAAATTCAGACCTTACATGGCTCCCAGATTATATTTCTTTATACTTAAGTCATACTGACTCACATTGTGCTGATAAAAATCATGTTAATTCTCTTTTGAAAAGAGAGACAACTTTTATAGGACCTATAACCATCATTTAATTTGCCTCTCCCCTCCTTCAACACTGTGTGTAAAAGAAGCATGATGCACTCTGCCATGAGATGGGAAGCTATATCCCTTTGCTTCTTTGTCGCATCAGCAGGATAGTGTGAGTATGTGTGGTTTTTAACCATGTTTTGTGAACCAGTGTCTCTGTGAAAAGATGCAGTCATCTGGATAACAGATAACCTGTCTTACCCTCTGCTAGAATTATTGGAGTAGTTTTTTATCAGTTAGTCATAGTCTGGCACAAGCNAAAACAGTGACTTTCAAAATATTTTAAATTTCTAAGACAATGGAAGGGAAAATAAGAAAGAATGCAGTTGGAGCAGCCATACCAGTGCTGTCAGATGAAATATGAAAAAAATGTGTTGAGTTTTACAACAAAGACTGTATGATATCAACCCTTTAAAATCTTTAGCGAAATTGGTATTGCTCTTCAAGATAATAGATTTTTTTTCTGGGAAATGTAGAGATGCTGATTTAAAAAAATTGGTGACTGGAATATGAGCACTACGTTAGCATCGATTTTCACATTTTTTCAAACATTTAGTGTTCTCATCAAAAATCAGTCTGTTCCCCCAAACACTTATTTATATTATGTATTTTTCCACCTATTCATTTATTTATTGTGAGATGCTGTAGATTGAAACTAGGGCCTTATTCACTAAGTGAGTGTCTCTGAGCCATTGTCATGCTTATTTTTAAATGCAGGAAAAGAGAAGATATTATTTGTGTGGTTCTGAGTGTCAAAGTAAGGTTCTTAAGCATGTGCATAAAAGGGTCAAAATTAGAACTAGCTCATTTTTAAAGGCCTGAGGAAAATATTTAATAGGACACAGATAGTAATATTTTTGGTAATTCATCTGTTCTTATTTTTAGACTAAGTGAGTGAACACTTAAGTATCTTTGCAATTATTGCCAATCCTCTATACCTGAGAGTTAAGAGCCATCTTCTACTCTGATTTGATCCTTTAAACAAGAAGTTAAAGTCCTGTAAAAAGCCAGGCAACACATTAGACATTCAATAAGACAGTGATCGCATTTAAAATGTAAGGAACTGTTTTCCATGGACCAGAGTCATAGTTGAAGTTTCCATTTCGTCCAGTTTTATTCATTTAGAAAATAGCGGCAACTACAATCTGTCCCTCAATCTCTCTGTCTCTCCCTGTCTCTCTCTGTCTCTGTCTCTCTCTCTGTCTCTCTCTCTCTGTCTCTCTCTTTCTCTCTCTTTCTCCTTCTTTCCCTCCCCCCTCTGCGTGTGTTTAGTGCATGTGGTCACTTTGTTTTTCTGTATACTTGTTTTTATAAAGATAAGATCTTGCTGAATAGCACAAATTTATTTAAAATGCATCACCCTGTTTCATCTTGCTGAGTCCTGGGGTAAAGTACTGAATTTCTTGACCTACATTCATCTATTCCTCTTCCTATGTAATTTCTCTAACTTATGGATACCAGAGAGATCTAAATACTCCACTTTGCACAGATTTTTAGAGATTGGTATTATACATTCATTTTTTCTTCCTCATGGCTATTTCTTTGAAATAAAATTTATTGAAACAATATGATTTAAATTAGTTTATCTCCCATTTCTTGCAAAGAAGGGACAGAATTTTTGCAATCTGGGTGTGGCTTTATACAAGTATAGTTCCAGGACCTGGAAGACTAAAGGAAGAGGATGGTGAGTTTGAGACCACTCTGGATTATGTAGTGAGTTCCAGGTCAGTCTGAGTTTACATGGTGAGATCTTGTCTCAAACAAATAAGCAAAACAAAAATAAGTGATTTTGATTATATATGTATGAACAACCACATAACTTGAAATCTGAGGGTAGAGATGGTATTATAATTCTTTCTGTGAATTAAAACTAACTGCTTTTTATAGAGTCAATGACAGTTTGAGATAATGGCAAAGAGAATAGGACACACAGTCAAATGTAATGAATATTTTATAGGAGATAAAAATAGAAGGAAATTGTTAATAAACACTGGTAAGTTGTATGATAAAATATGATCCCAGAAATCTTAGGGTGAAGTGAAAATGCAGATGTACTTTGAGGCAAGGAGCCATGAAATACAACCANTGACAGGAAGGCAATAATGGATTATGTTATAATAAAATTAAGATCAATACGATGTACTTTGTTTTAAAGACATTAAAACATAGAAAGTTCTGCTATGTTACAAAGAATAGAGATTTTGAAAATAACCATTAACAGTCTGCATTTTAGAGAACATAACTGCAACAATTATGGACCTAATGATGCCAATATTTTCTGACTCCTATTTGTTCTTCTGGTTCTATAGCTATAAGGTAGATGTATTCTGAACAGTGATTTCAGACATAAAACAGCTTGAGTTGGAGAATTATTAATGGGAAGGCTTATAAACATTCCCTGGATGTCTAGGAGGAAACTAATGGACATAAAAATGAGCAGCATTATGAAAGCATTAAAATTTAATATAGTTATTAAGGTATATATTTTTCTTATTATTGGGCTTCTTTGTGCAGTGAACAGATAGATTTTATTTGGCTTATGTTCAAGTAACACACCTCATCAATAAAATGAAGAAGAATGTTGAATGCATTCTTCTCAAGTTGTAGCAGCGCCCCTGGGGTGTATGTGTATGCTTGTGTACTGTTTCTGGGTTTGTAATATGGTGGGTGATGTTTAATCTGTGTATATGAAATATTTCATGAAAATGTCTCTGGAAAAATCCGTGAATTAATATACAAATTATATCATCTGTTTTTTGTATGTGTTTATAAGACGCCATTTAACAAAAGACACATTTCTTTAGTCTAAATGATAATTTAATCAGGATTTTAAAAATGATATTCTAGTCATTATGATAGTAGACATAAGTCAGCAAAATTTTGTTTGAAAAATAACAATATATGCCTTTCATTTTAAGTCTTGGCATGATAAATTATAGACATATAAGTGGTGTTTTTCTCTTTAGATCTATGTGGGTATTTGGATCTAACCGTTTGTGAAATAATTTCCGAGTCATTAGACCCATGAGGACAAAATTACTTCCCATAGCATCTATGTGAGATTAAGAATGCAAGCAAAACAGGTGGTGGTAGCACATGCCTGTAATTCCTGAACTCTGGAGGCAGAGGCAGGCAGGTCTCTGTGAGTTTGAGCCTAGCCTTATCTGTGCAGCTAGTTCTAGGACAGCCAGGACAACACAAAGAAGTCCTGTCTCAAAAAAAAAGAAAGAAAATATCTGTACATGTGTGCATATGTATACATAGGCAATTATAATTTTAATGTTTAGTATAGCCATTATAAATAGTTATTTGAATGTTCTAATTAAGAAGACATATGTAGGGTCTAAAAGATATTTTCTAAAATCAATTATATTTTGTAGATTTTCAAAAATCTATAAAACAAATGAAGTGATAAATAAAACTACATGTTTGAATATTTCATCTGCTCATTAAAAATAGTAAACTAAATAAATTTCTTAATCTATCTCTAAAGAATGAAGTTCTAGAATTTGGTGAGCAAATTTTTCTATTGGGATAAACCAATATTTTACAAATAGGTTAAACTAAATTACAGAACATATAACATTAATATTTTCCATAATATGGGCATATTCTAAAATATAATACATTCTTATGGCCATATTTCTTGTGTGTTTGCACATGCATGTGTGTATGTGTGAGTGTGTGTATACATTCATGGATGCATGTGTGTGTGTGTGTGTGTGTGTGTGTGTGTGTGTGTGTGTGTGTAAGGTGTTATCTGTGCTGCTGCTGCTATGCTATCTGTGCCCCCTCAATCGAATTCTTGTTTCTTGCCCTTCTCACGGTGCCAGCTGAGTGTGCTCGCTTTGCTATCTGTGCTGTTTCATGTCACATTCTCCTCTTAGTCTGTAGANGTTTTGATACCTGTCCACTCCGTCCTTGACTTCCTTAAGATTGATTTCAAGGTGGAGGTGAGTNCAGGAGAGTCTTTCCAATGGAACTCTTCCCTTATTTTTTTGGAATAGGTTGTCTATATTATCTATACTGAAGCCATTTAGTCCTTAGTCTCAATTTATACATTTTTCTTATTTTAAAACAGTTTCACTTGATGCTCATTTCCCATTTAACAGAGCTTAAAATTTAATAGCAGAGAATAGACAATACATCAATAATTTAAAAGTCACANAGTCACAGTCTTCATACATGAAATAAAAGTGATTTGGTGGGATGTGACATAAGTGATTATTGGGGATGAGCAGAATATTTAGTTAGCTGTCAGAGAAGTCTTCATGAGGAAGTGACCTTTGAACTGTGATATTATTGCTAAGGAATTAATGAAGCTACATAGCTTCAGGGAGAATCAAAGTCCAGTATAATTGCCCAGAAGCAGGCAATTCAGAAAGGAAGCCCAGTGTGACCATTTAATTAAAATTGGCTATCCTGTACTTGTCAGCCTACTGTATTTCAAGAATCCATGTCTTTTACCCCTGTGTCTTATTGTACACAATCACATCTTAAAATTCTGCTCCGTGGTTGTCTCTTTGGGGAAATGTTGAGTCACTTCAGCAGTTGCCTGTCTTATCATGCAGACAAAAACCTGTGCCTATCCATGACAGAACCAATTGTTCTTCCTATGTTACTCCATGTTGCTGCATTTGCTTTATTTCATAACACTGAGAAAACATTCTTGTATTTATTTGTTTTTATACCACTACTTTTTTGTTGTTTTTCAAGACAGAATTTTTCTGTGTAACAATGCTAGCTATCCCAGAACTCACCCTGTAGACCAGGCTGGCCTCTTGAACTCACAGATCCACTTGCCTCTGTCTCCCTATTGCTGGTACTGAAGGCATGCACCACCACACCCACTCTTTTGTACCACTCTCATTTTGATACTCTCTTGAGAAAAGGGAATAATTCAGAGGTTTTTGCATGTGTCAAATGCCTACTATAAATGTTCAGCAAAATAAACCATTAAATATTAAACAAAAGGGTGATATAAGGAGATAATGAATGTGCTTTTTCTATGCTATGGCTTCTATCTCTTGTCATGATCAAGGTTTCTTAAGAAAGAGAATCTGAGTTAAGATGCACTAAGTGGCTATCTGGTTAATAGGAAGAGTTGTCTTAGTCTTAGGGGAGTGGGAAGTGATCACAGGATGGTAAGAAACAAATTTGTTGTGATGTCATCCAAAAGCAGTTATTAAGTAAAAATTACAGTAACAATATCCAATCCATTTGCAAATTTAGAGAAAATACTTAATTATCTATCTTGGCGAGTCCAAAGTTTTGCATCTAACTTCCTTTCTATTATAACTAAGGAAAACTATAATTATAACTCTCTTGCCTGCCTCTATCGGTCCAGTTAGCCCAAGGTCATGGCCTAAAGGAAAACAGACATTTTAACCCATGCCAACTCCTATAGATAGCATCGTGCTCTATAACTCTGACTATATGTATATGCACTTTTGTTCTGTGTGCATAGTTGTATTTATCTTATGAATCACTGATTTAATAGTTGGATTGTTTGAAGACATTTATTACATGCTTTTTTTTTTCAATCCAAGCTTTCTTTTGGCCAATTTGATTTTATAGCCATAAACCTCATGTGTCTAGATTTTGTTGTTGTTTGTTTTAAGACAAGATCTCTCTACACATCTCTGACTATCCTGGAACTCACTATGTAGTCAAGGCTGGTGTCAAACTCAAAGAAATCTACCTGCCTCTGCCTGCCTCTGGCTGCCTGTGCCCACCTCTGCCCACCTCTGCCCAACTCTGCCTGCCTGCTTCTGTTTGCCTCTGCCTGCCTCTTCATCACAAATGCCAGTTTTATAGGCATGTGCCAATTGTGCAGCTTAATTTGGCTAGTTTTAACTTTAGGAAAGGTTGGCTTTTACTACCCATATGATTATAACTTTTATTTGTTCTTAATAACATTTTTGTTCCATTGTTTTGATACTAAAACAGAGTACACTTTGGGAAACAAACGGTTTTTAAAACTAAATGTTTTTATAAGGTAAAAACATAGCAACATTTTAAATTTCTTTCAAAAAATTGTCCTTTCTCCATATACCTAAGATTAAGCAGCAAAGGTAGAGAATAGAAATTAAATTTGTGTGAATTTAGAATTCCATTGACTTTACAGGAATATCCAAATGTTTTTATTTTATAATCAAAAATGAAATAGGATTTTAACGGGAGTCATCTTGTAACATTGCCCATTTACTTCTGGCTGTTGATATATGAATGTTTTCTGGTACTTTTCAAATTCCGTATANCCTACTCTGTTTCACCTTGAAAACCTACTTAGTCAGAAAAGATGAGCTTTTAAGACATAATCTCTCTGGTTCCTGATTTTTGCAAATACCATATTTTTTATGTGCTACATTTGAACATTAATCCTTTATAAGGTATGTCTTTCTTTGATAATTTAAGCAGATTTATCTAACTCAAANTATCTATTCTGTACCTATATCACTGGCGGGGTTTCTTTTGGTTTATCATTTGACTAATTTTGATCACAAGTGTTGTTGCCCTAGCAAAGTAGTTCTTTCTGTAATGTGGATATAAAGAGTTAACTCAAAATTTTGGTGTATTGCTAGCAAGAATTGACAGAGTAGCTGGGAATCAGGACAGGTTGTGTTTTAACAGCACAGATAGCTAACTACAACAGATTGGTCATTATATCCAAGGGTTTA
The DNA here is from genome assembly GCA_001675575.1 of Neotoma lepida. NCBI lineage: Eukaryota > Metazoa > Chordata > Mammalia > Rodentia > Cricetidae > Neotoma > Neotoma lepida. Next base: position 51,014 of record LZPO01066730.1, read on the forward strand.
ATATTAATATTTATTATAATATNATATAATAGTAATATTAATAGCAATGCAGCAATCTAGTTGGTTGGTTACATACACTAGTGTTTCTTTTTCTTAGTAGGAAGATGCCCTATTATTTCATAATTCTTTTATTTTGAATCTTTAAACATGAAAAAACTGGTTTAAGTAAAGAGGTCTGCAAAAGTAACATGCCATCCAACCTCAACTCTGTCCATGCTTGGAAAATAAAGGTGGAAAGGATACTCCCCAGTGGTGAAACTGCCTTTAGTCACCTGTTCTCCTGAAGTAATCTCAATTCATCTCAATAAGCTGGATTTGGATAGGATACTTTCTCTCATTTATTGGTACTCTATCCTCTGTAGTCAGCTGGAAAAGTCATGCAATATTTTGTTCTGCATAATCAGTTGTACTTGCTACCCACTGGTTAGACACTTGGTACTGCACTGGGAATCTGAAGGTGAATTGTAATGGCAAGACAGTATTGGTGAGAAATCACATTCATATAACCTCTAACGCACTAAGTCCTTGTTTTTTATTTATTATTAATTGTTGATTCTTATTGTGCTTACTTTATAAATTCAACCTTGTACATAGGAAAATTTGTCATAGAGATAGAACAAAGCCACATCATACATGTAGGGGTCTATACCTATATCACCTGAATTTTTAGGCACCCACTGGGGTCCTAGAAGTATTTTCTGGGGGAAGTGGGAACTAGTTAATCATTATAT
>LZPO01066730.1:54471-67195 GCA_001675575.1 Neotoma lepida
AAACATGGTATGTACTCACTCATAGGTGGATACTAGATGTAAAGCAAAGGATAACCAGACTGCAATCCACAGCTCCACGGAGGACCCTAGAAAGGACGCATAGACTGCCCAGTGAGGGAGAACTGAATGAAATCCACATAGACGGACTGGGGGTGAGGGGGAGGAATAGAGAGCAACAAGATGGTGGATATGAGCATAGGGAAACGGGAGGTTCCAGTAGGAACAGGGACACAGTAATATAGCAAGGAAAGAGATACCATGATAAATGAAGACATCANGGGAATAGGGAGAAACAGAATGCTAGGGAGGTTCCCAGGAATACGCAAGGATGACCCCACCTTAGACTACGGGAAGTAATTGACAGGGAGCCTGTGCTGACATACTCCAATGAGTCGTTTTTTTTTAAGATTTATTTATTTATTATGTACACTGTGCTCTGTCTGCATGTATGCCTGCAGGCCAGAAGAGGGCGCCAGATCTCATTACAGATGGTTGTGAGCCACCATGGGATTGCTGGGAATCAAACTCAGGACCTTTGGAAGAACAGCCAGTGCTCTTAACTGCTGAGCCACCTCTCCAGCCCCATGATTGAGTCTTGATGACACTTTCAATATATTTAAGCCCTTTTGACTTTCTGTTTCAGATGGTAAAAAGCCTACATTTTCTAGATGTCTCCCTCACTTCAATAGAAAAGGAAAACAAAGGCAATTAACAAATCATTAACTAAAACAAATAGCCTTTCTAAAATTTATCATAGTTATAAACTCTAATAATGACCATGTAAGATTTTTAACTTTCATCAAATGAATACTTTAGTTGAGAAAATAAGTGGTTTCAAGCTAAAGGACAGCAGGAGCTGNATCTTTAAATCAGGGAGCCATCTTCGGTCCTTGATAACCTGGACACTAGGGCAGTTGGAATGCAAAACCTTCCCATTCTTGACTCTGGAGGATAATAAAGCTGCAAAGCTACCAAAGACTTTCACTGTTATCTAAGTTTTCCCTGAGTTTTGGAAATATATCAGCGAAAGGTTAGCTACAGATAATTGAGCCCATATAGTAATTTTATTATGGAATTCTTTGAGAGGTACGAAATAAATCATGGGCAGGGTGAAAGAGATGAAGATCATAGATAAAGTAGCAATTGAGTAGCATGCTGCGGTCTAAATACCTAGTGTGCAACATGAGAATCATAGTTGAAAATAATGTATCTCTTTGACTTTTATTTTATTTTTGCTATTTGAGTATGAGATTGGGGCAGGTTGCAACTGCTTTTGATATGTAAACAAAAAGGTTAACACTGTGAGATGATAGATATGCTAATTTGTTTTATTATGATAACCATTTNAATATTTATAAGTAGTCTCACAACATTATATCCTATAGCATAAACACAATCAAAAGACATAAAACAGAAGAAGAAATACCGTAAACATAGAAAATGCACATATAACAAACAATTGGAGGGCTGAAGTATTAGGTCCTAGACTGGCTGCAGACACCCTGCCATAGATGAAGTACTTCAAGTTTATAGACAACTGCCACCTGCAGAAAGCCAGGTGACTTGGAAGTGGACGTTTGCTGGTACTCTCAGATGAAGNTCAGAGATTATGAAATTGGCATTATATGAGACAATTGAGCCTACAGGAGACGGATGTGTTACACTTACTGTTTTCCTCCAACACTTTTAATTTCCTCTCTGGTGAATTCTTTTTTAAAGAACACAAATGGTGATCAGAGCCTAAGCTACTTTAAGAGGTCTAATTGCAAGGTAGTATTGAAAATGATGACTTGCTTTTTGCTTTATAGGCCACAAAGATTAAGGAGGAGATGTTCAAAGATATCAATCTTTATGGGTTCTTCAAAATAGAAGTGTTTAATACCCATTTTTTTTATTTCTCCTAATCTAAGCATGTTGTTGTTTGTTTTTGCTCTTTTGGGGGGCCTGCCACCCAGCTCCCAAATAAATCACACACAGAAGCTTATTCTTAATTATATATGCTCAACTTTTGCTTGGCTTATTTCTAGACAGCTTTTATTAACTTTAAATTATCCCATCTATCTTTTGCCTCTAGGCTTTTCCTTTTCTATTCCTGTATACCTTTCTTTCCTTCTTACTCCATGACTGGCTGTGTAGATGGATGGCTGGCCCCTGATGTCCTCCTCTCCTTGTTCTCTCGTTCCTTCTCCATTTCTCCCAGATTTCTCCTTCTATTTCTTCTCTGCCTGCCAGCCCTGCCTATCCTTCTCCTGTCTCGCCATTGGCCATTCATCTCTTTATTAGATCATCAGGTGTTTTAGACAGGCAAAGTAGCACAGCTTCACAGAGTTAAATTCAACATAAACAAAAGTAACACACCTCTTTAAAGTAATATCTATTAGTATTAATATCTAATATAAAATCTAATATTTACCACAAGGAAATATTGAGTGTGTTTATAAGATTCAGTATTGACAATAATGTAATACCATTTGTTTCTCATCACATTAAATTCCCTATTATTATATAAAAATTTCCTCTGTGTGAATGTGTGTGTGTGTGTGTGTGTGTGTGCATGTGTGTGTGTGCGTGCTTGTCAACTGGATACAAGTGAGTTCATCTGGAAAGAGGGTGTCTCAACTGAGATAATACTCCATAAAACTGACCTGTGGGCAAGACTGTGGGGCATTTTCTTGATTAATGATTGATGGGGGCAACTCACTACAGCTGGTGCCACTCCTCAAAAGGTAGTCTCAATTTGTATAAGAAAAAAGGCTGAGCAAGCAATGTAGATAAAGCCAATAAGTAGCACTCCTCTGTGGCCTCTGCTTCAGTTCCTGACTCNGGATTCCTGCCTTAAGTTCATGCTCTGACTTCCCTTGATGATGGAATGTTATCCAGGTGAAATAAACCACCTCCCTCAATTTGTTTTATTCATGGTCTTTACAACAGCAGTAGACCCAAGTCTTTGGACAAACTTCTATATTAGTTACTTTTCTATTGCTGTAATGAAACACTATGTCCAAGGCAACTCAGAAGGAATGTTTACTAGGCTTACAGTCCAAGAGAAATGTGTTCATTGCCATCTTTGTGGGGAAGTGTGACAGCAGGTAGACACGGCAACTGGAGAAGGAATATGAGAGTGAAGGTTCTATATCTCAAACTGCAAGCAGGCAACAGAATTGGGAATTGCCCCAACCTTTGAAGCCTCAAAGTCTAACTCAGTGACGTAGTTTCTCTAGAAAACAAACTTCCTAAGCTTCCCCAAATNGATCACCAATTGTGGATCAAAAATTCAAACGCCTGAGATTATGGGAGAACATTGCAATCAAACCACTCTATTATGGAGGGACTGATAATTCTCAATTAGTTTTGCAATGCTTAGCGAATAATATAGACTTTACTTTTAATGAACTTAGCAGTTATTTAGGGATTAACAATTGGGGTATGGAACTGGCTCCTGTAGAAAGGTAAAGGTACCAGAAAAACTACATATAATAATTTTTCTTCTATGGAGGTAACTATGGAAGATCAAGTTTACTAATTTGAAGTATCATTGCGAACTTCAATTTGAGATTCTAATATTGTAGAATCTTTACTAAAGACTGTGCAGGCATTGCCTCAGGTTGCTATGCAACTAGTATATGAAGATATTGTTATTAAACTAGAAAAACAAGAATGCAATTTGCCTTAGGAAAAGAAGGCAATATTAAAATCCTGAAATACAGAGGAAATATGCATTAACTTTTTAAATTAATCAGTAATGATTAAAAAGTAGTATATAAAATGCAATGTTTTATGTATGGCAGAAAATACATCCTGTTAACAGAAAAATATGCTAAGTTTTTGTGAGCCTGAGGAAAATACAAAAGTAATGAAGAAACATAAATAAAATATAGATTTGAACTATTGTAAACAATAAGAAAGCAATGTGTTTCTAATTAAAAATTTCAGAATTATCCTCTGTGAACACCCTGCTTGAGGACAGTGATAGAAAATATGAATGAAATAAATATATATAGAAATTTTCATAGTTTACAAAATATATGTACAGATTTTCATAGTAAATCTTTCATAGTCACATATGGTTATGAGTTCTGTTACCTGAAACAAAATGCATAGAATGTTTTCTTTTTCTTTTTGAGATTTTAATATAATCACAACATTTCTCCATCCCCTTTCTTCCCTCCAAATTCTTCCATATACCATTCATAAGTCTTGATCAAATCCATGGCCTCTTTTTTTATTAATTGTTATTGCAGGAACCTATATATATATCTATATATCCCTATATATAACCTAAGTCCATAAAATGTTACTTTTATGTATATATTCTGGGCTTCGCATTTGGCACGAGACAACCAATTGGTGTGCTCTTTCCTGGGAAAGACCACCAATCTTGGATACTGAAATAGGAATTTTACATAGCATTTTACTTATTGGTGGACAGCAAAATAAATAAATACAGTTAATTCCAATTTAAGGAGTTTAGTCAGGCACCATCTAATATTAATATTAATTATTAATAGTATATCTTTACAAAATTGGGGTTTTAAAATCCATTGTCTTTCCTTTTTTTCCAAATTATAAAATTATATTTATCATAACAGTAAAGATTGTATACTATACAATATAAAATATAATGAACATAATATGTGAAAAACTATTTGCTATTAATATAATATGGTAAAATGGAAAAACAAAAGAAATATTTTATAATAAGCTTTCCTGAACTATGGATAGGTGGGAGGGTGAAGGAAACACTTAGATGAAATGAACTGTTTCCTGAGAAGTGCTTGCTCCAGGCTCTATAGCATCACCTTGGGTTCCTTTATTGGGTGGTAGTGGAATGTTCAATATNTTTTAGGATTGTTGAGGACTCTCATTTCTAGAAAAAAAAACCCAGAAGATTCTAACAAATCTATCAAAGTCTGCAAGTGGTTTGCAAAAATAGATTTCAGTGGAATATTCAGGAAAGGGAAGAAGAAAGAAAAACCAAATGTAGTTTCTTGAAATTCAAGTCTCCAGTTACTGAGAAAAATCTTTCATTGGAAGATCCAAATGAATTAGGCCAATCCAGATGCTGCCTCAGTCATTATCCTCCAGTAGTTGGTTCTGTAGAACACTATTGACATCTGATGGTACTAGATGAGGAAGTTGTTTTGTTTCACTGCTGCAAGATTTTCTTTCTGAGCAGGAGCAGATGGACTCTTGAACATTTGAACATTATGCTTAGAAGACATACTTTTGCTATGACAGCCATTGTTGTCTTCACTGGCATCCTTCATCTCATCAGACTCAGCAACATTATCCAGGGAACCTGGAGTTTTCTCTATGTCATTATAACTCTTTGGGATATCTCCATAAAATGCAGTGGCATTTCCAAATATCTCCAGAAATTTCTCAATGAGATTTTTTGACTATAGAATATTTTTAATTATTATATCCTAATCCTGACTTGAAGAAAGTTTCCTTCCATAGAATATTTGAGGCCATGAGACTGATAAAAGATATGCACTCATTTGATAAATGGAAAAATGGCTTTCAATCTTGTGTAACACACTAATAATGTTTCTCAAGAGAACAACCTTTGGTTTTGGTATCTGTTATAAAAGATTTTGAATAGCAGAAATATTTTGATCCTGAAATCCTTGATCAGGGGCATTAAGCCATTTTTTTTCATATAGATTAAAACACAGTAAGCTTCCTTGGATATTTCAAGAAAATCCTATAAGACATATGCTACAAGGGCGGATTCCTTTCTCAAGTTAACTTCCTCTCCAGAATCAAGCTTTTCTTTTAGGGCTCCATATGCTATGTAGTCTGCATTCTGAAGAGTCCCTCCATGTCTGCTCCTTTTTCATTGATGATAGANAGCATGTTCAGGATTGAAGCATCCTTCATCTCATCAGACATAGTAACATTATTCAGGGAACCTGAAGTTCATCTGTACTCCTAACAGTGGGAGCAGAACCTTTCTATGGCTCTTATGCTTGCTTTTGGGAACCTTTCCCTCATACTGTGTTGGCTCATTCAGCCTTAATAGGAGGGGAGGTACTAGTCTTACAGAAACTGTTTGCCATGCTTGGTTGCTATCAATGGGAGTCTGCCCTTTTCTGGAGAGAAATGGAGAAGTGGATGGGGGAGCAAAGGGTGGCAGATTGAGAGGAGAAGAGGGATGGGAAACTGTGGTCAGTACATAATAATAATAATAATAATAATAATAATAATAACAATGATAATGATCATGATGACAATGATAATGATCATGATGATAATGATAATAATAAAAGAAAATGCCTCCACCTATTCTTTTCTGAAGAGGAAATGGAGGGGGAATGGACCTGAGGGATTAGGAAGGTAGGAGGGGCTGGAAGGAGTGGAGGAAGGGGAAACTATGGTCATGATGCATTATATGAAAGAAGAATCTAATTTCAAAAAAAAGAACCAAATGAATCTGCTATATGATAATCAAAGGAAAAAATGATTGTATAAGATCAAGCTATTAGCAAGTGTGTAGGGCATTTTCTTAATCAGTGATTGATGTGGAAAGGTCCATCCCATTGTTGGTGATGCCATTTCTGGGTTGGTGGTACAGGGTTCTATAAGAAAGTAGGCTGAACAACCCATGGGGAGCAAGCCAGCAGACAGCATTCCTACCTGGCTACTACATCAACTCCTGACTCCAGGTACCATCTGCCTAGTTTGAGTTCCTGCCTTGGATTCCTCAATGGACTGTGATTCAAGATATGTAAGCCAAACAAAACTTTCCCTTCTCAAGTTGCTTTGGTCATGGTGTTTCATCACANCAGTAGTAACCCTAATTAAGATAGCATCTTTATGTAAAGCATGGCCCCCAGATGAATGAATTGCAGACATTGGAATGTGAGTAGAAGCAGCTATCAGTCCTGGCTCATAAAGCCTTATTTCACACACTTGCCCTAGCTCCTCTCTCTTTTAGCCTAGTTTCTGTGATGCTGACACCCCAGTAAACTTGAAAGCTAGTTGATAACAAATAATTAGGAAGAAGCATCTCCCTTTTATGAGAACAATTCTCTTCAGCTCAGGCCATGTACGTATCACTCATGTGCTTAATAAAGTCATAGATTCCCATAAGAGTCACCAAACACTCTTATTCAGTATTTCTAAAAGAAATTCTTAGAATCTTATATTATAATAATTACCAGTGAATTCTGATTTGTGTGGTTTTGAGTGAATACTTTGAGAAATACTGAATATTTGTATGTGTGTGTTTAAGTGATAATCACTGAGTTTACCATTAGTGTGTATTGTCAATTACATTACCACCTAAACATATATATATATATATATATATACATATATATGCATATCTATATCTATCTACCTGTTAATTTTACATATGAATAGTGATATTGTTTTCAGAAGAAGTCTGTATCTCAAGAAATCATGGATCCAGTTCACATCCAATGAAGGCAGAAATGTAATTTTATTCATTCTCAGTCACTTTCATTCAAAATAGATACTAGGTATTTCAACCATTCCTTTAAAAGAAAAATTTTCTGATCCTTCCCTATATTACTTCCTTCTTTAAAACAAATTAAGACAAGAAAGAAAAGCAATCCAATAAGTGTTATTGATATAGAATATTAAAGAAAATAATTCCTAGGTTTTATATAAATATGTTTTCATTCATATTATATATTTTATACATAGGGAATAATATTTTACAGCTATATTGAAGTCTAGAACATATTATTTAATGTAGTGAACTTATTGGAGATTTTAATGAGAAAGAGCATGTACCTTGTAAACTCTTATACACACTTTTTATATCTGATAAAGTTATTTTCGCATCTTACAGGTTTTTTTTTAAGATTTGTTTATGACTATTGCCATTTTTACCTCCAAATCTTTTCTTATTTGGATGTTGAGGAATTACCTTATTTCAAACAAACAGCTTGGCATTTTACATGTATTTAATACTATAAATAGTCATGTATGTTATACACTTCATGATAAATACCAAAACTCAGTTTAACTGAGTTGCCCTGTATCATTCACCTAGAACAGTGTATGATAATAAAGTTTGTAAGAAAATCCCTTATGTATTCCTTTCTGTATTCCTTCCTCGTTCTAATGCAAAGTGAATTTTCTTCAGAATGTTGTTGCCATTGTGTTCAAATCACCATCATGAAAGTTCACAGGTTTATTTGTCTTCTCATTGAATTGGATGTACACATTTCCTTGCTAGAATACTGATGTCAACTTTCCCTTCATGCTTTTCTACTTGGAGCTCAAAGGACTCCTGAATACACTGCCACAGTGAATCCTCCCATCAAGCAGGCCTGAATGGACACTGGATGTATATGAAATTTGTATCCCACTTTAAATGTCACATGGGATTTCTGTCATCCAATATTTGATGATTCTTGTTAGTTAAACCTAGTCAGTATTTGTACTAAGAATCCTATTGTCAAAGTGAAAAGAGATGGGGATCATATTACAGTATCTTCTATATTCAGGCAGGAATGTTTCTATTTTGGAAAAAATTATCTGTTGTTTTCTTCCACAGAGCATTAAACTCATGGTTAAGAGTCCAAATATCTAAATGAGATCACCAGCCTGAGTTTACCATGCTAATTCATCTTTTCTGACAAAACAATACAAACTTTTCTTCATGGCTTCTGTCTTTACAGCTTTGTATTGATATGATTTGGGTTTAACAATGTAATTTTGCTAAAATATGGTTTAAAAGATCATATCAAATAATTCAGTCCAAAGGTACATCACTGCCTATTAGAAAATTTATATTTCACCTTGAAAAGTTTCCTAAATTGAACTGTAAAAATGTACAAAGGAAATTTTTCTAACATACTGAGCATGGGCAATATGTTGAAGAATAAGTCAATTATGAATTATATCTCTTGCATGATTCTCTCATAAATTACATTTTACTATTCATAAGCTACTTCAAACTAGCTTACCAGAGAGTCTAAATTATTTTTTCATGGTGAAAATGTAAATTATAAAGCCATCTAATGTGCATCTGTTTACANTTGATGAAACAGTATAATNAAATTGAAAATTAATCTATGTGTGTAATAAAATTATGCATTATTAATTTATTAGCACATGGGTCACTAAAAAAATAAAATGTTCTTTNTTAAATTTTCAATTTAGTCTTACTCTGAAATTTATTGCTGAAGGAAAATATTTAAACAGAAAGCCTGAATTTAATTATCTTGAATTTATCATTTAAGACCCTGAGATACTTTGTCAATTTTCCATTAATTAAAAATACATACACATACATGTTGAATTTTCTCATAAAATATTTAATGGACTTTATATGATTAGCTTGTCTAGAANAATTAAATATATACACATAACAGTAAATTAATATTTACAGCATACATTTATTCTAAGTTTCTTGTCAAGGTTTAGGCTGTTTTGTGGAGCTGGTGAATGGTATTCTAAACTGTTAAATTACTTGTGTGTCAGCATCTTTCTCCCCCATGACATTTGATATTAATGAGGATAATCTTCACTTAAATTTGTATATATTTTGGCTGGAACCACATTTAATAGAGATTCTCTATTACCTTTTTAATATCTTAGCCAAGTCTCAAGAATCTCGAATTCCTTCTGGTCTCCTCTGACTTGGATTTATAACCTTACTTTTATTGTGGGTAATATGATGGCTACTTTTATGTGTAGATTTGGCTGGGGCAAGAGATAACCATGAGCATAGTTTCACGGNGTGCCTGTAAGGGTGTTTCTGAAAGAAAATAGAATTTGAATCAGGTTTCACCCACATTGTTAGTGATAAATCTTCACTATGTCTTAGTTATTTTCCTACTGTTGTGAAGAGACATCATGACCAAGGATTAAAAGGAAACATATAATCAGCTCACTTACAGTTTCAGAAGACTAATCCATAAGCATCACAATGTGAGCATAGGGGCAAGAAGGCATGAAGCTGAAGAAGTAGTTGAGAGCTCACTTCTGATCCTCCAACATGGCCACACCTGCTAATCCTTCCTAAATATTCCAACAATTGGGAGCCAAATATTCAAATATATGATCCTCTGGGGGGCATTCTCATTGAAACCACCAGAGTGGGCGTCATCTAATCCATCAGTTAAGGGATTCTGTCTTATCTAGATAGGACAGTGTTGTTGTCTGTTTTTGCTCTTTTTCTCCCAGCTCCCAAATAAATCACACACAGAGACTTATTCTTAATTATAAATGCCCAGTCTTTGCTTGGCGTATTTTTAGCCAGCTTTTCTTAACTTATATTATCCCATCTACCTTTTGCCTCTGGGCTTTTTCCTTTCTCTTAACTTCTGTATATCTTACTTTAACTCTTAGTCCATGCTGGATGCGTGGCTGGAGGACTGGCCCCTTGTGTCCTCTTCTCCTTGTTCTCTTGCTCTTTCTTCCTCTTTGATCTTTCTCCTTTTCGTCCCAGATTTCTCCTTCTATTTATTCTCTCTGCCTGCCAGTCCCACCTATCCTTTCTCTTGCCTCACTATTGGCCATTCAGCAATTTATTAGATCATCAGGTGTTTTAGATAGGCACAGTAATACAGCTTCACAGAGTTAAACAAATGCAACATAAAAGTAACACAACTTAAAATAATATTCCCCAACAGGACAGAATGGAAAAGCCAACTTCTCTTCTTGAGCTAGGACATCCATTTCTCCTGTTTTAGACATCAGAGCTTCAGTTTTTGGATGTTCAAGCTATAAGATTTATACCAATGTCCTCAATACTTGTCCTCTAATAGCAAGCTGTGATTTAATAATATTTCTGAAAAAAAATTCTCGTAGGGGTCCCATGACTCTCTCCATACCACTGAAGTGACCTAGAACCCTAGTCTTGTGATTGTCTCCTTTTTGCTACTGCTTTTCTGTCCCGAGCAGCATTGAAAATTCTTACTCTTCTGGGTTTGCTGAATAAGAAAGCTTAATTTGAGTCTCACACAGTGGGAAGAACTCCTCAGTGTTATGTAAGTATATACTATGTAATTCATTGACTGAATGACTCATAGAACTCAGCTTGTGATTATCACCATTTCATACTGCCTTTTTAACTTATCTCAAAATTATTTCATTGGATAAAAAATGATTGTACAAATAACATATTGAGTGAGCAGATTGAATTTGTGTATTTAGGAGACATATGCATGTAGTAACAATTAATGGAAAAAGAGGCCATGAATTTGAAAGAAAGCAAGGAGAGGATTATGGGAGGGTTTGGAGGGAGGAAATGGAAGAGAGAATGATGTCAATATAATATAATATAAAAAATTAAAGAATTGAAATTTTAACCATACAAGGAAATTTTGTATATATAATATCTAAACATTAAAAATGCTAGATAATAATGAAATGGCTATTTTTGTTTCAATAGAGGCAAAATGCTAAATGATTTTGAGTTAGCACATGTCAGGTAGTAAATATATNCCATCATAATAGCCTTTCCCAAGGATGATCATGTTTCTTCTAACTCCACAACTACTAAAAGAGGCTCATTCTTTGGAATTTCCTCTGCTTCTTGGTTTTTCCCATTAGAAGCAGTGCTGTTGTTATATTATGTAAGAAATATAAGATGGTTCTAATTGAGAACACTCATTGTGATGATATTGTGACTATCTTATGATGAAAGAGTATTAAGCACTGTGTGAATTCTCTGAGGAAAACATACCAATTGATATTAAATCTGCATATACTCTTTTACTCTGTCCTCTCATTGCTACAACCTTACCTTTCTCTACAAATACACAATAACATGCCATTCATATTATTTGATATATACATACATTTGATTATTTTCAAAAACATAGGTGTACATGTTCATAGATAAGATTCACTATTTCAATAAAAAGTACACTGTGAGTAATATCAGTGTTGGAAAATACATATTGTCACATTTTCTGCACAGGTTCTATAGTAGCAATTTATACAAATCTATTTTAATAATTCTGTATTAAGAAGTATTACTGGGTCTATATACTATTTTAAATGTAGTTATTATAGGATATTCATTGATAAAATGATTTAGCATTTTAAGTGATGTTTATCTTAATAATACATTGAAACTTTATTTTTGTACTTAGAAACTACACCCACAACTTACCTCTGAAAGATGATTAATGACAGAAATGGTGGAACAGTTAGCACACCTGACACATTTATTTCAAATTGAGAAACATAAGATGCATACCATATGGAAGAACTGATGTCATTTTTCTGTCTTGTTGCTGTTCAAGTTTTTTGTAATGAGAAATGTTTTAGTGCCTTGGTCATACCATACTGCATTACATCTGTGCTGTGACACCCANGAGAGACTGGGTATCACACAGACACTGTTTCAACTGGGGAGAGAGAGAGCATGAAAATCTAATGAAAGTTGAAGGCTCTATAGTCCCCTATTCTCTTCTCAATGAGCAGTTGTGGGTCTCTATATTAATGGCCATCTAGCACAAGAAGCAGCTTGTCCCATGAGTTTTGAGTGATGCTCTAGTCTGCAAGTTCAGCTCAGAAAAATCTTGGTATGGAGGAAGAGACTGGTGGGCACACAGCTACACTCTGAGTTGAGGAGCTACTGACAATTGACAGTTGGAAGGAGAGGGAGAGAATCAGCTTTCTTTAAGGGTGTGATGCCTGGTAGATAGGCATATATTGTGAAAATTTAGGTAACTATTAAATGATTTTTTTTCAATAGCTTACTGTTTTGCCTTTCACTAGCCATGAAGAA
>LZPO01066731.1:8753-33496 GCA_001675575.1 Neotoma lepida
GGTCCTCATTCCAGAAAACACACTTCCTTTCTGGTTGGAAATTATCCGTATTTTGTTTGACCTTCAGAAGACTTGTGGCCTTACTGGAGGACGTGAGCCAAAGTTTGTCCTGGCGAGGCCGGGCTGTTGGAGGCTCGTCTCCACAGGGACTGCTCTATAGAGCGGTAGAAGCAGTGGGAGGAAGGGGGCTGAGGTAATTCAGGCTTTCCAGTCCTTTCCAGCCTAAAAGACAAGGAGTGTGTAAGATGGGCAGTATTTTCAATCCCTGCCTCCTGTCTCTTCCCCAGAGTTCCTGTTTGTCTGACCCTTTGAGGACTCTGCCAAGGTTAGGGTGTTCTTTGCAGCTGACCTTGTTAGGAAGAGGGCATTGCATCTCACTTGTCACTGTGTTAATGCCTGTAATCCGTCTCTAAGGTTTGTCAAATGCAGATCTTGGAAAATGGACCACATGCCTTTTGAACAGTACGTTTTTCTGGATTCTTTGTAAAAATATTGTTAGCTGAGGATGTGGCTTAGGCCAGCTCTTGCCATGCATATGTGCAAGATCTTGGGTGCAGGTGGGAGAGAGAGCTTGTTCTATAAAGTGCCTACTACTTAAGCATGAGTACTCATGCTCAGTCTCAAGTTCAGTTCTCAGAATCCATATAGAAAGTCAGACATGATGGTGCGTGCTTGTTATCCCGATGCTGGGAGACACATGGTGGGTTCCTGGGGCTCCCTGGCCTGCCAGCCTAGCCTGATGACAAGCCCCAGGTCCCAGTGAGACACCCTGCCTCAAAAAAACAAAAGACCAAAACACATAGCATAACAAAACAAACCCAAACCCCCAAACCAAGGTGAATGACTTCTGAGGAATCATACCCAAGGTTGACCTCTGGTCTCTATTTCCATGCACACCTATGTGCATGCACATCACACACATACACATACACATGCACATACCACACACATGTACACATGCACACACACATACACCACACACGTACACACACACACACACATACACACACCACACACATGTACACATGCACACACACACATACACCACACACATACACACACACATACACACACACATATACACATACCACACACATGTACACACATACAGACATACACACTCATGCACACACACACTGTGGTTTGATCCACACTGCAAAATATAACAAATTAACAAGTCCCTATAAAATTACTGGCAGACCATGAGGTAGCTAGAGATAACTGTCATGGCATCTTTCCTCCAACCCTCAGGTAAAGCAGAGGCTGAAGCACAAGGTCATGTTAAACGTCCTTACTGTAAAGCAGATGTGCTAGAGTATGTAGTGAGTCTGAGGGCCTTACCTGGATCAGCAAGTCGCATGACTCACAACCACAGCTTGGTTCTGTCATGTCTGTAGTTGTGGAGATGTTTGCTTTAATATGAAGATCCATTAGATGGGAGTAATTAAAAATCATTTCATATAGTCAAGCTTTCAGATGAAGTAGAGGAAGTAAGTACTTTATGTCATACTCATATAATTAGATATAAAAGAATATGGATGATGACATTCTTTAATAGCTCATGTCACCTTTGATGTGCTTGAGTCTTGCTGTGTGGGTCCAAAGTTTCATCTGAACCCAGTGAGTGGAAACCCAGTGAGTGGGAACCACATTCTCTCATGATTTTCAGAACATGAGGTTGGAAAGGCTCCACAAAATACTCCAGTGGGGTCAAAGATAAGATGAACATCTGCTAATCCAAGATGATTCTTGAAGGATTCTGACCCATAGCCGAGTACCAGCCACTTTGGTTGGCTGCTGGCTGGCTGTGTTTTCTGTCTGCTGTTAGTCACAAGGGAGGACCCCTAAGAATAGGTATAAGAAATATGCCATATGGTGTCTGTGCATCCCAACTTTATACCCATCGTTGACAAGACGGCAAGACTGGCAAGAATCTGCAGGTGAGGGCTGGGGAGGTGAACCCCAGAATCCATGTAAATGCTATAATCTCTGCACCCAGAATACAGAAATGGGATCCCTGGGGCAAGCTGACTAGTTTGGTTACCTATAGTGGTAAGCTCTGGGCTCAAAGGAGAGACCCTGTATCTTAGGGTTTCTATTGCTGTGAAGAGACACCATGACCACAGCAACTCTTATAAGGAAAACATTTAATTGGGATGGCTTACAATTTCAGACATTTAGTCCATTATCATCATGGTGGGGAGCATGGCGGTGTGCAGGCAGACATGGTGCTGGCTACATCTTGATCAGAGGGCAAAAGGAAGTGGAATGAGGCACTGAATGTGGCTTGGGCATGTATGAGACCTCAAAGCCCACCCCCCACATTGACACACTTCCTCCTCAAGGCCGTATCCACTTCAACAAAGCCACACCTCCTAATAGTGCCCCTCCCTATGAGCTTGTAGGGGCCAATTATATTCAAACTACCACACCTTGCCTCAGTGAACTCGGTGGATAGCAACCAAGGAAGACTCCCCTTGTCAACCGTGGCCTCCTCATTCGTGTGCCCCACACATGTGAACACACATATACATATGTATGTATACCACATGTGTACACATATGCACGTTCAGCACACACACATACACATGTTCAGCACACATACACATACATACACAGGAAAAAAAGTTTGCCGCTGACGAAGCAGAACTGGGAAGTGTAGGGAAAATGAGAAAAATGAGCAGAAAGAAAGATGCATGTTTTGATAATCTTTGTCCAATGTTTTTTCAAAGACCAGCCTCAGATTTAAAGTATTATCCAGATGTAGTCTTTGGCCTCTAGCATTTTCTGATAGGAATTCAGCCTTGAGTTGAACTTGGACACAGGCTGTTTTCTCTTCCTTTTAATTACACAGTGACTGATCGGCTGTTGTTCGTTTCTTCTATTTTCTGCTCTTGTCCCCCTCTGTTGCTTTCTTCATGAGCTGCTGTTTATTCTGGAATGCTGGACGCCCACAATTAGAATTAGGGTCTATGTGCCTCTGTCTTAACCAGGAATGGGGAAAATATGATCTGATGTTTTAATCCACAAGTTTCAGTAGACTCAGAGGGGCTCTAGTCCACAGATACGTGTTCAGAATTCCAATTTGGAAAGCCCTGGCTCACTGGATAAATTAATAGCCTAGCTCTTCGAGGTTCATTCTGCAAAGGTTTCCCACCCTGTCTTCGTTGGCTTCTTCCTTACCTGTTTAGGAGGAATCTTTCCCTGTTAGCCAGCATCAGGCTATATGCCGTTAAACTCCAGATTGTTTTCGGTTTTGTTTTGTTTTTAGTGCTGGAATCAAACCAGAGCCTCATACATGTTAGATAGATGCTTTATGCTTAGTCCCAAAGTTCAGATTTCTTACTGGGCAAGTCTAACTCATTAATCTCTTACAGATGTTGTCCTCTTAAATTTATAGAATTCTTTGATGCCCAGAACTTTAGTTCATTTTGGCAAGACAGGCAGTATTTACTCCAAGGTGAAACTCAAGTAAAGCAAACAAAAGCCAGGTGAGGCAGCTTGGGAGTAGTGGGTCTGAGCCTGAGTCTTCAGGCTTTCTCACTTTGTTCTCGTGTATATTTGTCTTCTCTTTTGGAGAGTGGGATAGAGTAGAAGGATAAATGAGATACTTTTCTGTTGCTTTTTCATGTTAGTATTCTAGTTTTGTTTGTGTACAACTTCTTTCCAACTTAGTTTTGAAAAACTTTTAAGTTCAAAGTCTTATTGGTTTGATGACCTCCCTAGGGTAGCGAGGACAAGTATTACTCTTATTTTATAAAGTAAATACAGGGATGAGGATATAGCTTAGTTGGTATAATACCTACCTAGCATGCATGGAGCCCTGAGTTCAATCCCCAGAACCACCTATATTGTGCCTGTCACCCTGTTACAGACCATGGGCAAAATTACCTGTTTTTAACTTGCTCATAGTGTAATCGTTCTTAGGACCTGAGGGGTGCTGGAAAACAACTCTGGGTAGGAAGGAGTCATTGTTGATATGGAGAAGGTGGTGACAGTAGACAGCTATGTTGTCAACTTCTCTGTGTGCCTGTTTCCTATGCTGACTTATTCATTCCAATGCATTTAGATAGAAAAATAAATATAATTCTGTTTTGGCTCCTAATACATTTTTTAGTGTTTTTTTGAAATTTCTCACTTATTGTCTTTAATATTCCAAAATTTTATTATGACTCATTTTGACTGTACAATAATAGAAGAGTAGCCCTTTTGGGGGCTGTAGAGATGACTCAGCAGTTAAGAGCACTTGCCACCTTTGCAGAAGACTTGGGTTCAGTTACTACCTACAACCCCCTGTAACTCCAGTTCCAGGGATTCTGACTCCCTCCTCTGGCCTCTATGGGTACTGCATGCATGTGATGCATATACATGCATGGAGACAAACATGCATACACATAATGAAAGAAAAAAATTAAAGAGTACCCCCCTTGAAGACTGAGGAAGTAATCTGTGGAATTATATCTTTGAAGCACATACATATTAATTTTCTCTAAATGTTGAGATTTGTTGCTTAGTTATGGGCAGGGCTCATCCAGTGTTCTGGATGAGAGAAGGTAAAATGCCAGGAATTAAAAGAGCATAGTTAATTTTTTCCTTTCTTTGCTCAAATAGGTAATTTTACCATAAACTACTGAAAGTTTCCTGTTCTGGCTTGATAAAAAAAAAATACACTTCCATTCATTGTTTCTATGTAACTTCCGGTGTCTTTTATAGTAGAGAAGATGGAAATCTAGGATAAATTACACGTTATCTTTGGAAGCAGCGAGACTCTTTATTTCAGGAAGGAGCTTGAAAAGTGGGTCTTCTCACGTCTGCCTGTGTGTGTAGGAGTGCATAGCACCTTTCCTGAGTCTGCCTGTGTGTGTAGGTACGTATAGCACCTTTCCTTATGGATTGGTTTGCAGAGGATGCGGTCAGACCCCTGCTCCTCTCCCGACTTGGAAGACTTAGGAATTCCACACTGTAATTTGGTTTTTGGAAGTTACAGTGATATTGCACCAGAGAAGGGTTTTTTTGAATGGCACATCAGTGTTTTATTTGTGAAATGGCACTCTGCAGCCTGTAGCCCTTCCTGGACTACTCCGCACAGGATGGCCATTTGTATAGAAAGGGACTACTGGCTGGAGGATCTCTTCTCATGATGGTGCTGGCACTGATTTGTGTGAAGGCAGGAAGGAGTAGTGAATCCAGATTCCTTGGAGCAGCCACAGGGGAATAATTTACACATGGTGCTAAAGTTGTAGTTAATCTGGCATTATCAGTTACTCCTATCGAGATAGAATGCCTGATAAAACAACTCGAGGAAGGGAAGTTTATTTGGGTTCACTGTTCAGGAGGATGGTTCTTCATGTCGGAAAAGGCATGGCAACAGGGACGTGAGGTCAGCTGGGCACATTGTGTTTGACGTCCAGAAGTGGAGAGAGGGATGCTGGTACCCAGCTCACTTTCTCCTTGTATTCAGTCCCATCCCACAGAATGGTGGCATCCACAGATGGGTGGGCCTTGACCCAGGCCCACCTAGGATCACCTTAACCTAGGATCTCCCTCACAGACTCACCCAGTGTTTTGTCTCCTAGGTCACTCTAGATCCTGTCAAGTTGATAAGCAAATACTGACCCTCGAATCTAGGAGGCTTAGGGTCAGTATCCTCTTTATCCCACCTAGGGGCTTGGGGAAGGAAACCATGAGAAACTGGGTAGGGCAGCCACAGGAACGTTATGAGACCTATTTATCCATTGAGGTTGAAGGTCTCTGAGCAATAGGAACTTGAATGGGGCTTTAAGTACCGTTTTGTTGCGGACTAAATTCCCAACAGTCCACCTTTACTATACGAGTTCACTCTCTGACTTTCTATTCAGACTTGGTGAGTGTGGACCTAGGGTCCTTAGTATTGCCTAATACTATTTTACGGTGTCAGTTTTAAAGGTGTTTCTTGCATCATGAAAGAACCCATATGTTTGAGTGAGTCAGAAGGAAAACAGATGTCAAAACCCCACACGGGCCATTGTGTAAACAGGGCAGGGAGCTACCTACTGTCTAGCCCTTGTAGGGTGGGCTGACTAAAACTGAATGTGAGCAGGTATAAAGATGAAAAGTGATGAGCTGGAGCCTGATCCAGAGCTAGAAAACCCTTCCGAGGTATGAAGAGCATAGGCAGAACTGTAAGTGTATAAACATGGGGCCACTCTCGTGGAGGTGAGAACTGAAACATCAGGCCTGACTGGATGACTCAGAGGGTTAAAGCTATGCAAACTATGCAAGCCTGGCAACCACGTTTGATTTCTGGAACCCGTGGTAAAAGGAAAATTACTGACTCCTGAAAGTTGTCCTCTGACCTCCACATGTGTGTGGTGGTATGTGTGTGCAGGTGCACGTGTGCACATATACTCACACACACACATGCACACACACATGCACACACACAGAACACAGACACACACACAGGCAGACACACACACACACACACACACACACACACACACACACACACACACACAAAGTAAGTAAAAATTACAAAACAAGGGTCTGGAGAGATGGTTCAGTGGTTTACAGGACCTGCATTTGGTTCTTAGCAACCCATGTTGCCTCACAACCACCTCTAACTCCATTTCCATGGGAGGGTCTGATATCCTCTACTGGCCTGCTTGGGCACTGCACACATGTGGTGCACATATAGGCATGCAGGCAAGCACTCATACACATAAAACAAAAATAAATATTAAAGAAAACCTTAAAATAACATGCCAACATTTAATAAACTATAATTAGTGTTTATAATGATAGCCTTAAATTAATTCAGAAAAAAATGCAAATAAGTGATTTTCAGTATATATTTAAGGTGGCCGGAAAGTAATTATGCATTGGTATGTGTTTGGTAATTTTCCATTTAAAAAATCACCAAAATTACTTTAGTAAAATTCAGTTTTGCAGGGGGTGGGATTTGCTTATGTGGAATATCTCATTAAGCAGTGAGTTTTGAATAAGTGAGACATTACTGGGTGGTGAGAAGAGGGGAATGTGATGTGAAATACTGAGAGAAGGAATTATTTCAAATACAGATGCCTCCTGAGTGTCATTTTCTGTTTAAATCTTGCAAACAAAGTCCTCATGCTGTAGGATTTGGTGTGCAAAGCGTTTTTGTTTTCTGGTTGGACCATTTGGAAGTCTGCGTGTGAGTAAAGGTGAAGTTCCCGCTGGCAGAGTGGCTTCCCGCCTCCGCTCAGGGAAGCTGCTTGATCCAGAGTGGAAAAACACTGAAGGGAAACTCCCCCCAAATAACACCCACAGATTTTAGAAAAACAGAAATTGCTTTGACTAATGTGACACACTTAAAAATAAATCCGAAAGAACAGCTCCAGCACTGACTTGGCATGGCCACCACTCCTGAAGGGATGCCTTTGTCTCTGCAGGTGTGTGCTGCGCAGCACGTTACCATGTGTGGTGTGGCCACAAGCATGCTCAGTAGCTGCTCTGTGGGACAGGTATCAGATTTATCTCATTCTTAAATTCTTAAATTTAATAAAGATCTTAAAGATCTTTATTAAACCCCAGGACAGTAATTTCTGTAAAATAACTCCTGCAGCCACCGCTCCTTCACAGTGTGACTATACGGTGTCTTAGATTCAAATCTCAGAAAAATATTTTCCTGGCTTAAGAACTTATTTGTTTCCTTTTTATGAGATCCAAGTAAGCATCACATTTTCAGGTAATGTTGGTTAAAAGCTCAGTGCTGGGTTTGACTTCTTTAGATAGGTTCTTAATAAGATCTCTATTTTGGCAGCATGACTTTTAATTGATTGGTAGCCGGAGTGGGCTTTCTGGTAATTTTGTTGTTGTTGTTGTTATTGTTATGAGCCCTCTAATTTCTTTTATAGAAGTAAGTACATGGATAATAAAAGAACACGCATAATGGCATGACATTTTAGGTAGATCAGGCTGGAGGCCCTACTCAGACCAATGCTGATACATGACCTGGCAGATAATGTCTGAAAAATGGAATGGGCTTGGAAAGGTCTTTTGCTAGCTCCTGTGTAGAAGTCCTTTAAACCCATGGGACAGCAGTGAGGTCACTAAGCAGCATGGCATCTGAGGTCCATTAGGCTCTCCTGTCCCATGGTTGCTATTGTAGAGGGAGTAAGCTGAATCAGGAAGTATTTTTCCTTGGAGCACATCCTGAACTTGGACAATATGGTCCTGGTAGTTACAGCAGTGTAATAGCTGAAGCTGGTTCAGCCCATTGTATGGATGGAGACATGGGCTGAAGCTGGTTCAACCCATTGTATGGATGGAGACATGGCATGGGATGGTCATATGAGCTAAAGTGTGGCATGATTAAGATTTAAATCTACGAGAGGCACCGTAGTAGCAGCTTGGGGTTTGGTTATTTCACTGACAGATTCATCACTCAGCAGGTCTTTAGGAACCCTTGCAGTGAGCTCGAGAGACCAGGAAACACAGATCAGTCTCATAACGGGGTTCGACGTGCACATTAAGCTGGGTTATTTGCCTCTTAAGTTTAGCATTTCCTTCATTTGTTAAAAACCAATTGTTGAGTTCCCTGATTACATATAAAAGCCTTCAAGTAAACATGTTTTAGTTCATGGCCTGCCTTGTGCACATGGCTGTAATTAGTAATGTACCACATGGCCAAACCAAAAGGTGGTAGATTTTTCTTTTTAAATCTTTCCCTTATCTGTCATCAGGACCGGTGGTTTCAGGTGATGATTCAAGTCTTGAGCCGTCGTGTTTTCCCTCTTCCATCCTTCCTGTCCCCTCCCCCTACACCATCTTATGCCCCTTACTGTCTGCCCTGCACACAGCGAGACAGAAAACTTCCCAGTGCAGGGTAGGCCCGACACACCTCAGGGTTCTGTGTCTGATTCTTGCCTGTTTCTCATTTCCTTTCCTTATTTGTCAGACACCAGTTAGATTTGAAAAGAGAAGGACAAGAGGCAAGGGCAGTAGCTCAACCCCCAGTGCCAGGGTGGGAGGAAGAGAGTCAGCTTTGTGATTATTGTGGGTGTAAGTCGAGGTCTGGTGGTGAACGGATCTGGAACTGCCACCACACAGTGACTAGAGCAGCTCTGTACCCCTTCAAGTCTCAGTTTGCCACTAAGTGCTGCCTTGGTAAGGACTGAGGTACCCATGTTATCACATGGATAACTGGAAGGTGGTGTTGAGAGCAGTTAAACATTTTTGTCTTAACAAAGGAGATTATTTTCTTTCAGTCATTTTATATTCCAAACTCAAGGCAGGAGGGAAAAGGATATAAGCTTGTTTTTCTCTTTTGGGGACTTTAAATCTTAAATTTTTATATATTATTATTATTGTGCATGTGTGGGTTGGGGGGAGGGGTAGACACGTGCAGTGGTGAGTGGCAACTTGCAGGAGTTGGTTCTCTCTTTCCACTGTGTGTCCCAGGATTGAACTCATGTCACCAGGCAAACTCTGACCTCCTGAGCCCAGAGAGTCTGTCCCTTTGTCCTCTAAGATTTCAGATTTTCCTTGGTCTCTGTGCTGAGCCATGTGGGCAATGCCATCGTTAATGGGCACTGCAGGCTGGGTCCCCTTCCACCTCAGCTTCCTTTAGGTTAAGTCAGAAGAGCAGGAACAAGCGTACCCTCTTGTAAATGGAAAATGGGCTGAAGCTTGGCCAAGCTGGAGCTGAGCTAGCTAGCCATCGCCAGAGTCCTCAGGAGGTGTGGGTTGGGCCTATTGTTCCTTTCTGTGTTGCACTCCCAGAATGCATTCAGGGAACAGGAAATTTCAATCGAACTTTGTGTAGTTTAATTTGAAGTCTTCCCACTGTAATTCTTAGAAATACTTTGGGGCAGTGATAGCTGGGGAGAGGGGCAAAGGGATTCTTATCTTAGACACTTTACTAAGTATTCTAAAAGGCCACTGAGAGAACATTTGTCAATCGGGGGAAATTCTTCTCATTCATTCATTTCTCCTTCCCCAGGGGAATTTATGTCACTTGAAAATTTTCAAGTGTTTTTACATATAGTGCCTCATTTTAGCCATAGGTCAAGCCTGTAAGGGAATAAGAGAGAATGTGGGAAGCTTACCAGGTCATAGCTGAAGGCTGGAGCCCAGTGGCAGAGTACTTGCCTAGCAGATGTTAAGTTTAGGGTTTTATCCCTAATATAGCACAAACATAACAAACTCCCACCTAGAGATCCAACGTCAAACAAACAAGAAGTTGGCCTTGGCACCAACACCCGGGCCCCATACCCTGGAGCCCAGTGCCTTGTGCTTCGCTACCACAGTGCTTAGAGCTACACACTTCTAAACCCCTAGGAACTTCTCTTGATGTTAGTAGCCACTGTGGAACACGACCCTCTGCTCTCTCTTCCTCCTAGATCCCCTCTGTGGACATTTGGACGGAGTAGACTCTTGCTCAGGTAGAAGAGCCATACAGCCTTGATAGTTTGGCAGTTTCCCAACTCTGAGAACTTATGTTCCCAGTAAAGCTCTGTCCTTTGTTTCCTTTTGAACATTTCAAAGCACAGTTTGAACACAGGAAATTCTTCAACATGGTTGCACTCGCGATTTCAACACAACAGTATACAAATATGCACTGGCTCCCAGCCCAACAAACTGGCATTTGACTCCTTGGAAGAGGGTTGGTATTGTCAAGAGGAAGCTTGGGTTCTGATACTCATGTGGAGGATGCAAGGAGCCCTGAGAAGCTGAGCCAAAGACATGGGCTCTCTTCCACTGAGAAATCCATATTTCAGGTTTAAGACTGTGTCAGAATTCCTTATCAGAAATAAACTTCAGATTCTAACTAAGTCGTATTGTCGAAAACCCAAGGGGGAACTGTGGCCGAGGCCCCTTCAGGAGTTTAATGGCCGTTCATTCCCCAGCTCCATCCCCAAGGGGCCTTAGAGCCAATGAATTGTAATTTAAGATGGTACAAACATTAGCTCATGTTGTGTACTGGCCAGAGGCTCTGGAGTCCAGGGCCTTCCAGGTGTTTCTTCTCTTTGAGCTTTGTTTCTTCACCATATCCTGGTATTTGTGACATTCCTTCTTCCAGAGCTCAATAAGAGCCAGGCTGTTCTGTTGGCTGAGAAAACATCCTGGGCGTCCCTTTCTCACCAATTCTGGCATCCCTCAGTGGGTAGAAGGGGTTTTCTGCTCAGGGATAGAATAGGTCTTACAGTGCCCAGTCCCACAGTCTGTGGGAGTTTGTCCCTCTTCGAAGTTGACAGCATTGCAGAATTCCCTGGGGTACAGTAACACAAACTCCTATTAGCCAATGGTGTCGCTGCAATAAAAAACCTCCCCACTACAGTGTCCTGGTCCCAGGCTATAATGTTACCCTTAATTCCCACTGCATCTTTACCACTTTTATTACAGCTGAACACACGTTTCTCATTAGTACCCTGGGTGATATGGGGAATCAGAATACTGGAAATTATGTGGAATAGGTACCAGATGTTTATGTCAGTTTGCTAGTCATTAGGATTTAAGATACTTGCAGATCACATTGAGTAGACGTGAAAACCACTTTCTGTGCCCTCCTCCAAACAGTACCCTTCCCTCTTGACTTGCTGTTACGTGAGGTGTAACAGCAAAGATTTCTTTGGGGGGCAGGTAGATTAAATGTAGGATGTGCAGCAAACACACATCTGTTCCCAAAAGCTTCAACTGCATTCTGTCAAGGCAGCTGGTCTTCAGCCAGCATGGACATGGGGGTTCTGAAACTCAGGCTGGGATTCTGGGTGCCCCTAAAATATGTAATGAAGGGGCGAGTCTATTTGCATTTTTCTTTGTGAGTAGATTTAGATAATGATGGTATAGTCAGATCTTAATGTAGTGTCCAGATAATCAATCATTAATTGAAAAGACCAACAGGAGGAGATTTGGTCAGATGAAAAAGGAGCAGGTGGCCCCTTCCTCAATGAGGGCATCGAGTCTTTTCAGTTAGCTGGTAGCTACAAGTATGAACTGAGCAGTTTAGTTTTTATTGACTTTTATCATTTTATCTTAGGAGATGTGAATGCATGTTTGTGCTTGGTTTGTGTGTCTGTTGGCCAAATCCTCAGTGAAGACCTGTGAAGTGCAAAGCGGAAGTGGGTAGTATGTTGTTATGGGAGAGGCTGGACCTAGAGTCTGAGAAAACTGGCTTTCTCGGTCCCCTGCTGCTATTGGCTGGTGGAGTGTGACTTTTGGTCGGAAAAGCATCCTCTCTGTGCCTGGCTCCGTCACTCTCAAAGGAGAATTTTAGCTACATTGTCCCAGTTCAATTACAAGGATGAGAAACAATACATGTATGATGTGTGTGGTGATTATATTATGTCCTCCAAAATATTGTGTACTCTAATAAAACGTATTTGGGGTCAGAGAACAGAACAGCCACTAGATTAAACATAGAGGTTAGGCAGTGGTAGCACATGCCTTTAATCCTAGCATTCCCGAGGCAGAGATCCATCCAGATCTCTGTGAGTTCAAGGCCACACTGGAAACAGCCAGGCATGGTGGCACACACCTTTAATTCCAGCACCTGAGATCTCATGTCTTTGCTTGAGAAAGACACATGCCTTTAATCCCAGAAAGTAGTGACAGGAAGCAGAAAGGTATATAAGGTGTGGAAACCAGAAGTTAGGGGCCTCTTAAACTTTCAGGCTTTGAGCAGCAGTTCAGCTGAGATTCATTTGGGTGAAGACTCAGAAGCCTGCAGTCTGAGGAAACAAGATCAGCTGAGGAGTTGGCAAGGTGAGGTTGGCTGTGGCTTGTTCTGTCTCTCTGATCATTCAGAATTTACCTCAATACCTGGTCTGGTGTTTTCAATTAATAAGACCGTTTAAGATTCGCTCTTACAGATGTGTGACCCAGAGCTGGTACATGCTATCCCTCCATAGGAGAGCTTGTTGTGGGGCCCTGTTACACAAGGTAGACAGCCCTGAGCACTAAGTGGTTCACAGTGTTGCTTTGGGGGATGCTGATCTGTGAAGGAGGCTGATTTGGTGATGGTCTTGTCAGTGGGACTGTGGTGTCCACTATGATGCATGGAGCTGACCTCAGGGCAGGAGAGAAGAGGTCTGTTCAAATAGGACACGGTGTCCAGTAAGATTTGAGGAGGCCGGAGTTCCTAAAGAGCCAACGGAGCAGCATCAACTCAGCTTTTATGTGGAGACCACAGGAAATTTAGATATTTTGGGGGACGGGGCAGAGTGAGTAGCAGATACCCAGAATGAACAGAAATGTCCAGTTGGGAAAGTACAAGCTTAGAATGGCCCCAGAGGGGGATCTCTCAATGCATTATTGCCAGGGACTTGGCATCTTGCAACAATTTACTTAGAGTGGAATAAATAAGATTCATTCTACCCACTTATAAGAGTTTCTGTGAGGATTCAGATAAAACATCTGTAACAGAATTCTAACTATGAAATAGTAGGGTGAGGGGAATGGCCTGATTGTTTGTTTGTTTGTTTATTTGAGGCACTCTTGTGTTATAGCCAAGGCTGGCCTGGGACTTACTGTGTAGCCAAGGATTACCTTGAATTTCTGATCCTCCTGCCTCTGTTTCCTGAGTGCAAGGATTACAGGCGTGAGCCACCAAGTTAATTCATGCAGTGTTTGGGATTCAACCCAAAATTTGTGTGCTAGGTGGGCAAGCCTTCTACCAAGATAAGTCCCAGGTCATTTTCTGCTTCTTTATTTTAATAGTACATGTGTTTATGAATGTAGAGACTAGCAATCTGTGTCCATGTTGCCTCTCAAGGTGATGAAGGAGCCTTTTCTCCTGCTCATTGGTCTCTGATTACAGGGACAAGATCCTATAGGAAGAGGAGGACTGTGGGTTTCCAGCTGTGGTTGCAAAAGCAACCTCGGCTTGTGAAGAAGCTTCACAGCTCACAGTGTACCACAGAGCTTCAGAGTGTGTTTGCTTGGTGGCTGGAGGTGTTGCACCCCAGTCAGGGTGGCTAGAAAAGAAACAGTCATTGTGCCCCCTGAGACACATGTGGCGAGGCCCAAAGAGTGGGCTGCACTCTTTCCAGATGGAGGCTGCTCTGAATGTATCCAGGTCCTGCAGTGTGTGAGCAGGCTGAAAGGGACCTCTAACACTGTGTATCGCATCTGCATTCTAGTCAACAGGAAGGAGGAAACGACAGAGGACACATCGCCCTCCTTTTGTAAGGATTCTTCTTGGAAGAAGCTAGGCATGCAGCCATTGATTACCGCTCAGAAGTTGGTCACATGACCATGAACAGCTGCAAATGGGGCTGGGACAGGCAAGCTTCATTTGGGATGATCATGTGCCTAACAGTTTGAGAAAGAACAGTTGATGTTGAGAGGTCGCTAGTAGGCGGGTACCTGAGCCAGAATGGCTAAAACAAAGTAAACAAGTGGTGGGGGATGAGGCTGGGCTTTGAGGCCGGGCCAGGTCTGGGTGGGCTTTGTAAGCCTTGGGGTGGTTTGGAGTTTCACCTGGAGAGTGAGAATTCAGAAAGTCCTTTTAGAAAGGACACCACCACATTTATGGTTTTGAAATCTTTATTTTCTTTTCATCCTCTCTCTGCATTCTGGTTTAACTCCTGGTACAGGCTGTGCTCTGCATACATGCCCAGCTATTTCTCTGTGATGAATTCCTGGAGTAAAGTCACTGGGTCGGAGGAAATGGCTTTTGCTCTCTCACCCAGTCTGTGGTTTCTGGAGGTGGTCCCGATGCTTATAGTTTTTATAACCATGCCCTCCCTCTCGGCATTTTTAAAAATGAAACATTTCAACATAAAAAGATGTTGAAACTGTATTTGCTGCACATCCAGAATCCACAATTAACATTCTGCAATAGTTGCTTTATCGGATTTAAATAATTTAAATTTGTGTGTCTGCCCATCAAGACATCTTCATTTTGGATGCATTTCAGAGAAAGTTACAAATCTCAGGATACTTTACCACCTACGCCTATGATGGGTTTTGTTTGTTTATTTTTGTTTGTTTTATTCCTGCAGACTGTGGGCACAGCTCAATCTTGCTCCTCAGACTGCCATCTGCCAGAGGCAGGTCCTCCTCTGAGGCCTCAGGTGACCTTAGAATAGACATACCCATGTGTTGAGCCATCTTCTTTTTGTTTAAGATGAGAAGATACCACCTCCTTGGGCCAGCAGAGTGGGAGCTGGATAAACAGGGATGATTTCATTATTATATTGACTATATCTGTCTGTATAGATATAGTAAATATCTATATTTATTGATATAATATAGATATGTCTATATTAATAGATATAATATAGCTGTTATATAATGAGCTGTTGAAGACTTTATTTTATATAATCTTCAAGACTTGCCAGCTTTATTTTTGTGTGTATGTGAAGTGTGCATGTGGAGGGAGAGGCCGACACCAGGCGTCTTCGCTGCCCTCCACCTTGTGTTTTGAGTCAGAGTCTCTCACTGAACCTGGAGCTCACTGATGAGCTGGGCTGGTTGGCCAGTGAGCTCTGAGGATCTGTTTGTGTTGCCTTCCCCGTAGCTATGGTTACTTGCTACCATGTGCGGCTTTTATGTGGGTGATGGGGATCAGGATCCAGGCCTCACTCTCAGGGCAGTACTTTACCAACTGAGCCATCTCCCCAGCCTTCATATACTTTGTGGTGGTGGCAAATAATTTCTCATATACACACATTATTTGTACTTTTTGTTTGATTCTAGTGTATGCTTAGTCATATACTGTGGGCTTCTTTATTTCCCCCCCCCCCAAACTTGTAGGGAACTACATATAATGAGCCAACACAAAAACTCTGGTGTGTCAAGAACATGCTATACTATGCTGGTCATTTAATGTTACTGTATCAAAATACCTGAGGTAACTAAGGGGAAGGAAGGTTTGCTTTTGATGCACCATCTTGGGGCTTTCCACCCATGGTTGCTCACCTCTATCATTTTGGGTCTGTGAGGACATGAGTGTGTCATGGTGGGAGCATGTGGTAGAGGAAACGGCTCACCTCAGGGTGGCCCTGGAGGCAAAAAGAGAGGAGGAAGGGGCTGGAAGTCCACTACCCCCTTCATGGGCCTCCGATGACTTCCTTGCACTATGCACATCTCCTAAAAATATAGTCACCACTCCATAGCTCAGGAGATAGCCACACTGCCACAACCTGGGCCTTGAGATCCAGAATACAGCACCAAGTATGTTCAGACAAGGACTACAGAGTGACTTTAAAAAAGGCAGATGTCCTGCTGCGTGATCCATAGACTGTCTGCGTCTTCCATTTGACCTTGGGCTGGAGCTGTACCCCAAGCAAGAGCATTTAGCTCTTCCTAGGAGACTATGAGGAGTGATGATGGCCTTGGAGAGGAAAGGCACACTGAGCAAATTGCAGGCCCCTAGTGAATGTGTTTTGGGTCAAATGAAAGACCATATTTTTATTGTGTTTATTTTGCGATCATAGCAAATTCATGGCAGGAGGCTCTGAAACCAACTTGGTTCCCAAGCACAGTAGCTATTATGTATCATCTAAGTCCCCAGAATCAGAGGGAACAGACTTTCTCTGAGGCTCACCCACAGATTTCATCCCTTGCCATGGCTGTCACAGCCCCTTCCTTCACCACCTCCTGCCTTCTCTGAAAGCAGCTGGGCACCGTCCAGCAAGAGTAGCAGTGATTATTTGAAAAGGCACATACTTCATTTCAGACCAGATTGCTATTATCAAGCTAGATAATTTCTGTGAGTCCTGAAATAGACTTGGCCTGGTAGGTGGGGTGCCTGTTTGTGACATAGTATTGGGGTCCAGCAGTGGCTAGTCCAGAATTTCAAATGGCATTTGAGACTGAGTCTGCAGTTCTAAAGAATGTGTTTGTTACTTAGAAGCCAGGAGGAATTCACCGGAATGTGCCCAGGACTTTGATCTGAGTCCCCTTAGAAAAGGTTGAAGCTTATTGGTGTCCTGTGTTCATAGTCCCCGGGGTCTCATCAGAGTAGGGCCAGTAATGTATATGTGAGGGTGGAGAGTTCTAAGGACCCTTCTCTCTGCCTTCTGAAGAGTCTTTGGGATACACTGACAAATACAGATTAA
Source organism: Neotoma lepida (assembly GCA_001675575.1). Taxonomy (NCBI): domain Eukaryota; kingdom Metazoa; phylum Chordata; class Mammalia; order Rodentia; family Cricetidae; genus Neotoma; species Neotoma lepida. Next base: position 25,778 of record LZPO01066731.1, read on the forward strand.
ATAGGAGAGAAAGAATAGGAATTTATTGCGAAAGAGGAAAATTCACAGGAATGTGATAAGTCAAAAATCCAGAAACATCTGCTCCAGTTTGGAGGGAAGGGGGTTTGCGGGTATGGGAAATATGAGGGTTTGAAAATGATTTTTAGGAGAACATAGTGGGCTTGGAGAACATGGGTGGCAGAGGACAGATATACAGGAATGACAAAGTGATTCTCTATGGAATATTGAATGGGACTAACACAGAAGACATGGGGTGTGAGAAAAGTGTCCAGGTATGTCAACACACTGTGTTCTCGCAGCCTTCCATGAGCTCCGTCAGTGGAAGCCCTGGGGTGTGACCAGAGGGGTTCGTTTCCTTCTTTGGGGTCCAGACTTTACACTGACACAAAAGCACCAGAGGGAAGCCTCCTCAGGCATCTGCTGCTCTCTGAATTCCTTTCATTTAAAACAGCTAACATACCAAGATGGTGTATTTTGGGGGTGATAGTTCCTGGGCCCTCTTAGTATCTCATTTCTTCCTCCCAGATGTCTATCAATATGGGATGAAGATGAGAAATGGTGGAATTGTAGCTCCTGTCACTGCAGCAACCCATTTCTCCTTAGTTCCTTGTGGCTAATCCCTGCAGGCAAGGGATGGAGGAGAGAGGGAGGGGAAAGGATGGAGGGGGAAGGGAGGGAGAGAGAGAGAATATGAATGAATATAAGAATATGAATTTCCAGGCTAGGCACTATAGTGGAATCCTGAGAGCCTAGTGATGAATACGGAAAATCATAGCCATCAGGGGGGTTAACAGGTGTATTGTTGACTGGCTGTAGCAGGTGACTACACCTGTAGTCACTGTGGTAAATGAAGCAGAGGAGATGGGCAAATACATTATGGCAGGATGAAGAGGTGGGGGACAGAGGAGTACCTCCTTCAGCTTGGGGGCCCTTATTGTGGGAGTGGAGTTAGAGTTGAAGAGTTTGGATGACTGAGACAAGCTCAAGTAAAGACGTGGAGCTGAGAATCTTCATTTGGTGCTTTTCAAGCAAGTTGGTGATGCTGGAGACGGGAGTGAGATTGGCAGGCTGATAGCAGGCTAGACCAAGCGAAGCCTAGTTGTGCATGTTGAGGGGCTCAGGCTTTGCTTAGCAGTTCTCAGAGGTCAGGGCATGACTGCAGAGGGTGGGTGGGCATCTGCAAATGGAACAACTGTGGGGCTCCCAAGGTTAGAAGGACCACCTTGCTATAGAGCTGGCTTGGAGAGCTTGAGGGGTACATCCTTCTTAATTTTGGGGGGCAGTTGGGAAATAGAGGTGGAGAGGAGTGGATGGTTTAGGATTGAAAGCTTGGTTGGCTAGAGGAATGGAAAATGAGGTAGCAGGACCCAAATAGGAACAGAGTTCTCCTTTTCCTGTTTGTAGCTCTGCTCACATTCTGCCTGTTAAGGGAAGATTTTCCTGACCTCTGCCCCAAACTTTGCAGGTCTGGCTCCAAATTCCTCTTCTTACACATTTTGTTTTGTATCATTCTTAAATTTGTTTTATTTTCCCTAATAAAGGAGAACTCTTAAAAGGTATCAGACTATTTGGGGAGTGTGTGTACATTTTTAGATATTTAATATTATTTGTGTATAGTATTATTTGGACTTTAAATAATTTATTCTAGCTATCTCATATTTTCTTCCAAGAGAGGAAATAAAAACACAGATGTCAAATGGGATATATCCTTCCCAAAAGGATACATTGATGACCCGTGAGCCTAAAGAGAATTTAGAAATCAAACACATATCAAAATTATGCAAGAAATGTAAAAGATTGGGATTTCAGATGATGAGACTAGCTTTTTAATCTTTGAGTTGTGAAAACAACTTGGTTGTAAAGGCTCTTCAGCCGTGTTTGCAGTGAATCTATCATCCAAAGTGTCTCTGCTTTTGCTGGACATCTCATGTCTGTGATTACATCCACAGGTCCAGAGCCCAGCACCTGGTGTAAACTGTCGCCGATCAGTGCCTCTCATCCTGTCCAGGCCTTGATGGAGAGCTTCACCGTTCTGTCTGGCTGCGCCAGCAGAGGCACAACTGGACTGCCACAGGAGGTTCATATCCTAAACCTCCGCATTGCAGACCAGGGAGCAGCCCAGCAGAGGGAGGTAAGTGTGGGTATTGCTGTCTAAGTCAGAGACTAGACATCAGAGAATAACCCTGTGATGGATTCTTTCCTTGCATCTTGGTTCTGGGGATCAGAACTCACGTCATCAGCCTTGTAACGAAAGCACTTCTACCTGCTGGGCCATTGTGTCAGCCCTATTTACCTAAGATTTTAAATTGTCTTTTCATCTCTATACATGACACTCCTTTCCTCTTGCTTTGCTGTGTCTTATGAACATACTGCTTCTGAAAGATGAGTCAAGAAAAACTCTAGAACAAAGGTCAGTACCCTGAGGGTAGTTCCTTATTGCGGTTGTGGTATCTTATCCAAGATGGCGGTCTTGGTGGTCGTGGAGAAGATCATGGAACAAGCTAATGATTATTCGGTGTTTGCTCTGGGCTCAGCACTGGTTGAAAACAGTACTATACTGGCTTCCTTCATTATGTTCGTTTTACAGGTCAGGAGACAGGTGTGAGGACATGGATTTCAGAGGCAAATGACCCATTCTTCCCTATGACTCAGCAATAGCTTAGATCATGGATTAATGATCTCCTTGTAACTTTTAAAAGGATGGATTTCCCCACAAAATAGCACACAGTTGTCTTTCTTTCTGGGTTTTAGTTTATGTGTCAGAATGTTACCAGGCAAAGATCAGCCCTCTGAGGAAAAAGCATCCACAGTAATTCCTAATGATAGTGGAGTTTAGGAAGACAACTGGAAAATGGAATTTTTCTTTCAGCTTTCTCTTGGTCAGAAAAGTGAATTTCCACAGCTGCTTGTCTGTGTGCTGCAGGCATCGCCTTGCCTTTTGGGGTCTGTGGGGGTAGCACGGGCATGGAATTCCACTAGGAAAAGCAGAGCTGACTTAATCTGCTGAGAGTGTGCAGTGTTGGCTCATTTCAGAGTCAGGGCATCTAACCCTTTCCAGCTCCGTTGGAAATTATTGTCAATCCTCTTGGTGGCTTGCCATTGTGGCTACAACACATTTTTCAGGTCAGATTTCTTTATCCCAGTAATGTGTCTTTAATTCTCAACGTACGTGGGAGAGTTTGTGGTGGGAGGGAAGCGGGGAGGGGGGAGGAAATACAGCCCCTGTGGGGCGTTGCTGACTCCAGCAATTCCTCAGCGTAGCAATTACTCATTTTATATACGCTTCTCTCAGAGGGACTGAGGAGGAAAAAGAAAGTCCGGGCTGTTGCAGGAACGTCAACAACCAAAAATTCTTAGTGTTAAATTGTGCGGTACTGCTGTGGACGCTGAAAATGGATTTGATGAGATTGCCACAGCAAAAGAAAAAAAGACTTCAGGGAGGGACCTTCCAGAACATGGCAGTACAGAGGACGTGTGGCTAGCTAGGGGCCTGGCGAGGTCAGTGAGAAGGTTTTGGCAAGGCAGCCCCAACCCTGTGCTCCTGCCGTGGCTACTTAGTCAGTGTATATATGCTCTGCAACCCAAGATTTAAAGGCATTTCTGCCACTAGACCTCCTAGGGAAATTGCATTATTGCCTTCCTTGGAGACCTTTAAGGGTTAGGTGCCTGTAGTTCAAGCCTGCTTGCAGACACAAGGTTTGGACTCTGGACACGCCATCCTTCTCTTCAGAGCTGTCATAGAATAGACCTCGGAGTCTTTGACGTGTGTACACAAGGGTATTGAGGATGACACCAGGCAGAGAAGGAAGGAGTTTGTGGATTGGCAAGACAGGGTGGAGAGGTGCTAAACTCTCCTCCCCCAACGTGTATGCCTGGAAACACATTCCTGCCTGTGCTAACAGTTTTGAAATAGGTTACCCAGTCCATGCGTTAGCTGTTCCACTCCGGGAGATACACACAGCCAAAGTGCCTACAAGAATTTTCAATAACACTTTAAACTTAGAAAACTTAGAAATACCTTGAATGGCCATCATCTGATGAATGAGTGAATTAATTACATGTGGTATAATATCCATACAGTGGGAGATTATTAGATAATAAGGAAGGCACAGAGTTAGGGGTACATCCCACGGTACAGAGGAAACCTAAAGCACTATGCTAATAAACAAGATAGACACACAACTGTGTATTGTATAATTGCATTTAAATGAAGTACAGAATACATAAATACAGAGAGGCAAAAAGTTAAATGAGTGTTTGCTTAGGGCTAGACAGGAAAAGAGGTGCGGGTTGATGCCTATCGTTAGTTGGGGCCTTAGAGATGGAGGATAAAAATATTCTAAAATTAAATTGTGGTGATGGTTACACAGCCCAGCAACTATACTAAAAATTGTTGAATTATAATTTTAATTTGGTGGTACATGAATTCTCTCTCTCTCTCTCTCTCAAGTCTTTTGACTTCCCATTGTTCTAATTAGCTAATTATGTCAACTTTGGCCAATTCCACCCCCCCACCCCACCCCCGCTCTTTTTTTTAGGATCAAAATTGCTTCATCTTTCATTCTAAACTCATTTTTTTTGTTATTCCCACTGGATAACTTGATTTTTGTAGTTATGGCATAGAATAGGCTATGCTAATTGTAATAGCAGTCCTGTTTGGGGGCAGGGGAGATATGTAGAAAGACCAGAGGTAGACTTTGCACAGTCTATACCAAATATTTAAGTCAAGTTCTTTTCAAAATTAAAAAAAGGGGGTGAATGTCTTTGCTTACAAACTAGTCAAAGGATTACCATGCTGCCCCAAGCCCATCTGAGCATGTCTGGCTGCCTACAGTAGTTCTTCCCTGATGTCATTCTTGAACATGGGGGAATTATGAAGCCAACCCTATTTGTCCTCAGCTTATTAGGGGTGCAGGATCAGCACCAGGGCTAAGATAGATCACCCCTTCGCTAACGTTTGACCAAGCCCCTACTTCCTGAGTCGTTACTGAGCTTCATCTGAGGCGGGGTTTCCTATTTTCTTCAGCAAAAGAGATGACAAAAGTCTCTGCACCTGGAAGTGGTCACCAGCAGGTTGATAAGATTTGAGGAAAGGGTTATTCCCAGGTTGGGTAAGCAGTCACGTGGGCCTGAGGGGAACAGGCTTGCCACAGCCTGTCAGGATGTCCTTGTTCCATGGCATCGCTCTCCCACTGGCTTTCTGCTGGCATGAAACTGGGGAAGCTAGAACTAGAATTAGGGTTTTCATCTGGGACCATTACCTCTCATGTAATCACAGGCTTTGGGAGGTAGCAGCCCAGAAAAGAAGTGAACAGGAAACTGCCCAAAGACCTCTGAGTACGGAGGAGAGACGAGGCCAAAGGCCCCGAGATAGTAGATTATTTATTCATTGAATATGTTACCACTTTCTTTGCTTTGATTAAAAACATTATTATTAACACCATTACATCATCATCTATATGTGGGCTGGGGGTGAGGGGGTGGTGAGGAGGCACATTCCTGGAAGCCAAAGGATAACTGTGGAGTCAGTTCCCACCTTCCATCTTCACAAGGATTCAAACCCAGGTCTTCAAGCATTTTTACTCTCCGAGCCATCTTGCTGACTACACCTAGTGCCTGTTGACTGAAGGAAAACACCCCCTTTCCCCTCTGTGAAGCCAGGAGTTTGGTGCCTCAGGGCACTTCCTGACTGTGAGAGGGTCACAGCACCCTCGGAGGCTGGCTACAGAAAAGGGCTTTCATTAGATACTGGAATGGTGACAGTTTGTTTCCTATCTTTTTTCTTTGTGGTCTGTTTCCTGGAGTGGTGTGACTTTTCCCACCTATCTCCTTGTTTCCAGGGTCAGCCTCCTGCACCACCACACACGGATACTGACTTACATTTGTTCTGATGTTGAAGGAGAGACTTTTCTTTTTGGGGGTGGGGGAGAGATGGGGGTTGAACTCCTTCTACCTTCTTGAGTGCTGTGTTTACACATGTGTACTACCATATTGTGTGTGTAGGGATTTGAGCCCAGAGCTTCATGGATTCTCCCCAGGCACGCTTGACTCAGCCCAGAGAGGATTGGCTGTCCGTGGGGTGTGCCAGTGCTTGGCTGCAGGGCTGGAATGAGGATCAGGAGGCTTCGCTGCTATGGGAAAGGGACCAGGCTTAATAACTCCACCTGCCAGAAAGCCCATAACCCCTCATAGTTTGATATATTAGCTTCTCAGCCTCGTTCCAAAAGAGGATTGGGGGTGACACATCAACTTTGTGAGAAGAGTGCAGTTTATCAGCTGTGTGGGTTCATGTGCTTGCTGTGACTGAGTCTGAAATGTGGCTCCTGGCTTCTTGGCAGCCATCCCGGGTGGCTGTGTTAATCATACATGTGGCTCTAAGCTGTTCGCTTGGTATACCTTCCCTCTGTATGTAAACTGCCCCTTCCTTGGCTCTCCCCGGGGGCGGGAAAGGCCAGAGTAAAAGAAAGAGAAGGAAGGAAAGACCCTAAAATGTTTTAACAGCCTCCTTATCCCCAGATAATGATAACGGCAGCACTGATGGTACAGGTCACAGTGAGCCATCCCCTTGCCAGGCACTCATAGGCAGCCCTGGGCTGCCTGAAAGGGAGGCTTGGCTGTCTCTTTTAGTGGAAGGGGACATCTGGGCTTTGGGAGGTCATGCAACCAGGGATGAGTGGGCTTGCTGCCTCTGAGCAGTGTCAACCTCTAGCTCTCTACCGGCTTTGAGATGGCCTCTCTTATTTTAAACTCGCACTTTATCCCTGGCCAAGTAAGCTCTGTCAGTTAGTTATTCAGGGGAGGTGGCGCTCCCAGGGAGGGTTCAGGTTTGTGCACAAGCTTGTCCCAGGAGGTTCCTGTTCTTGGGTCATTATCATTACTGTTTCAGTTCCCTCAGGGCTTCACAGCAGTATTGCAGTTGGTTTCTGTGTGGCAGGGCCTCTTCTTTTGTGTGGTTTAGGAGTAGCCTAGCAAATGCCAGCAATTACAAAACACAGGGCTCAACCTCAGGAGCCCTTGCTGGGCTCACATGGAACACCCCGGCTTTCATCTTGTTTTCAGTCAAGCATCCCTAGAAGCTGTCTGTGGCTTTCACTGAAGTCCCTAGATGCCACCTGAGAGCTGGTGCTTCTCCTCACTACACCCGCTTCAGCTGTGTTGGGGGAGCTGGTGAATTAAGAGCCTCCCACTCGCAGTGAAGTGAGACCCTCTCTGATCACACATCTTTTGGATAGCTCCATGGAACCACCTGCTGCCTGAACATCTTTCCCTCCTTATTCACCTGTCTGTCAGTATCTAATCTGTTTCCTTCTGCTTCTGTGAAATTAACACATGAACAACTTTTTTCTTTTTCTCCCTTAACCCTTTAGAAGTCAGCCACAGCAATAACTTGGGGAGGGAGGACACATAGGAGTGTCTTGCCTGGACCCGTCTCAAAGAAGAACAGATATGCCACTTCAGGGCTAGATGTTTGGAAAACACAAGAGAGCAGAACGCCACTAAACTCACTGCATTTCTTCCCTAAAGGGAGCGTGTTTGTTCTGCGGTTAATCATGAATGTCTTCCCAATGTGAGTCCTATGTATATATAAGGAAACAAGCCCTCAACCCCAAGGGGTTATTTGCATCCATGGCATCTTATGTGCAGCCCACATAGCAGTTTCCACTAAGCTAGTGTGGAAGTCAACTCCTCACCTACATAGACACTGATGAAACTTGGTTT
>LZPO01066731.1:62047-74169 GCA_001675575.1 Neotoma lepida
TTTTTTTCTCCGAGACAGGGTTTCTCTGTATAGCTTTGGTGCCTTTCCTGGAACTCACTTGGTAGCCCAGGCTGGCCTCAAACTCACAAAGATCCGCCTGTCTCTGCCTCCCGAGTGCTGGGATTAAAGGCGTGCGCCACCATCCAGGAGTGTTTTAAGAGATCTTTTTATACCAATTCCCAAATGGTGGAAGGCAAGCATGGCAATTACAATGTCAGCTGTCAGAGTTCCTCAGACTGAAAGACCCTTTAAAACATTCTAGCATTGATTAGCTAAATACAGTTTCCTTTCCAAGTAATCAGGTACATATTTCAGAACCATTTGGGGGTCACAATTGAGTTCCTGAAAGTATTATTGCCCAAATATAAGTAAAATCTGAGTTCAGCCATGGTCCCCTTGATGTCTTGAAACAGTTATTATGGACCTCTATCTCTCTGCATGATGTCCCGGTGCCGGGAAGAGAAGATTCAGGGGGGTTCAGTTACCAACACTGTTGGGTGATGCCGCCTCCTCTCTGCAGAGGGGACAGATGAGGGGTGTTCAGAGCATCCCCTGATTTTACAGATCTTGGTTATGGGCACACTGCTGGAGTTCTTTTTCTTATCTGTAATATAAATTGATTATTGAATCATCCATTTCAGAACATTACTTGGTTTGGTTTTAGATAACAGATGTCTCCTGGGATGAGTTTTAAATGACTTCATTGCTTCATGGGTCCACGTGGGGCAGGAGGCTGGTCTAAGACTCAGAAATGTTGGAAGAAAACCTCAGTGACACGTTAGCAAGATCGGACAACTATTACTCATACATCAGTTGCTGTGTTCACTGTTGCTTTGTTTATTTTAACAAACCCTAGGAGTTGGGGGATAGGCTGTTATGAATAAGAAATCGTTTGAAACCTCTATGATAGGAATGTCTTGCATGTAGACTATGAATTCTAGGAAATTCAAAACAATTTTTCTATGGCATCTTTCCATAAAGATGTAAAGAGTAAGTTTCATCTACCTAAAATACATATTTTCATAATGACCTATAGAATTTGAGAAAATGCACATTGCTTTTTCTTAGCAAGTGTAATATTTAGAAAATGAAGAAGCCAGCTGGGCATTGGTCACATACCAGAAATCTTAGTACTCAGAAGGCTGAGGCGGGAGGATTGTTGTGAGTTCAAGGCCAGCCTGGACTACATGGTTTGATCCTAACCCCCCACACCCACCCAAAGGAAGGAAGGAAGGTGGGAAGGAAAGAAAGAAAGGAGAAGGAGAAAGAGAACAGAGATGATTTCTCTATCTCAAGATTCATCGATGTCATCCTTGTCCTTGTCTGACAGTGTATGGATTGGGGCACATCTCCCAAACAGGAGGCAAGAAATGTTCTTCCACTCAGAGACTCCCTGAAGGTGTACAGCGTCCCCAAGGATGCTCTCAGCTCTGCTTTGAGTCTCTTTATAAAACTGCATCTGGAATGTTTGTACACAGATAACCTCAGTGCAGGTAGGTGCTACAGAACTGATAGACCAGCTGGCGTCCCTCTGTGTAGAGGATCAGGGAGGTGTGACACAGGTGTGACCCACTAGATTTACTTGCACTTTCTCATGTCACCAGGATCATGGACCGTTTAGTGCAGTTTGACACACCTAAGATTAGAGCAGAAGCTCTGGGCTTCATGAAGAGTGAGTACAAAGTGAGGAAAGAACAGAAGCTCTAGACACTAATCCGAGTTGTCATGACCTCTTAAGAGCAGACGTGCGCGTCTTAGTTCCATAAGACGAAGCCTAATTGTCTCTGTTTCCGCCGTTAGAATTTTCCTGCTCTTGTTTCCGTCCCCTGGGTTCTAGGTGCATTTCTCTCACATTGTTGCAAGGTTTTCTGTGCCTTGGCTATTTTGTGTGCATATGAGGAGAGGGCTCGTACTTCGGTGTGTTCTCAAATGCTGCGTAACTCCCTAAGATTATCAAACCCTGATTACAGAATACCTTCACTTGGGAGCTTCCGCCAGTCCCCTTAGCCTTCCCAACTCACATCACCCCCCATTGAGTTCCCTCCACTTTGGAAGCTCATAACACTCATCTTTGTGTATATTTTCCTGTGTAAAGTGGGAAAAGGATTGAGGGTGAACTCTTCAAACTACTGGTTAGGTTTTTTAGAGATTGTTGCATGCTGCCTGTCACATTTCTCCAAGGGATATTCTTTGTGGCATTCTGCCTCGGCTCTTCTCTCTAGACTACCAAGGACAATCTAACTATAAAAACTTCTGCAGGATTTTTGTTTTTTATATGTGGGATATTTCTTAAACCTTTGATCCCCCTGCCTCAGCCTCCCATGTGCTGGATTACAGGTGTGCATTACCACATCTGGTTTGCAATTATTGTCATTTCTAAGCTATAACTGATCCTAAAGGTTTTCATTTTTCTACCTTTTTGGTTTCCTTTTCTGTTTTTCAGTCTAGAATAAACTAGACAATTTAGCCAGGGGTCTTTCAGGTGTTTGGGCTGTGTTCTCCTCACATTCTGAGGGGCTTTTACTTCTTCCTGCTTTTACTGGGTTCTGGTTGTCTGTATCCTCCCTTCTGTGAGGATTGCTCAGGTGGAGAAAGAGGGAGAGGAAGACTTCTGAGGATTAGGTTAGCCTGGGCTCATGGGACTCTTTGTGCCTGCCAAATGGCAAAAAAAAAAAAAAAAAAAAAAAAGAAGAAGAAGAAGAAGAAGAAGAGGCAGTATTGAGTATTTTTTTCTTTTAATTTCCCAACCATAGTGTGAATTCTTCTTTGCCAAATGGCTTTGGGACTTTGCCTGGGACATCTGTGCCAGAGTCAGAGATTCATCTTGGCCAGACATGGCCACATAGTGAAGAAGGAGCCGTTTCCAGGAAAACTCAGAGCTAAGCTTCTTAGAAATCTTTCCTTGATTGTCGGAGCCAGGCCTCAACACTTAGACCATCTGGGAAACTTTGGACCCGAGCACCGATATCTGTTTCATACATCATCTCATTTCATAAGCTTAAAAAGATTCTTGTTCATTTGAGTTATGTATTTATTGATTTTATATGCTTTGAGCAAAGCTTTTGCATATTTGGGAGCTTTAAGAAAAACTGTATGCTTTAGAACTGAGTGCAAAGGAGGGAGAGCACCAGTGTCCCTGGAGATGACAGTTGCTATTCTTTGGGCCTTACTGGTTCTCAGGGAGCCAATAGGGACACCCTACGCAACCACTTGCTGTTAGCGAGAGTCTGGGAAGCTTTGTAGTTTGCAGGTGTGGATGCTGCGCTGCCTGTTCTCCCTCTTGATAGCATGCTGTCCCTGCCGCATGCATCTCTGCATTCAGGAAGTGCTGCAGTCTCGATATCTGCCTCTGCTCTGCTTTGATGGCATCTCTTGTTTCTAGTGGTTATCAATCTGTTTATTTCTGGAGGAAGACAGTGACTCCAGAGTGTGCTGTGTGTCCAAACACCAAGGGACACATTATTTTGCTGTAGCTGTGGTTGACATCACAGTTCATTTAGGACTTTGATTTGGTGCCGCGCTTACTCCAAGTCTAAAAATGGTCCTGTGTACAGAAATAGCTCCTGACAGTTTGAGAATTGCTTGAGTTTTTGTATTTTGCTGCAAATTAACTAGCTAAACCCCTTTGAACTTAGCGGTTTCTTCAGCCTCTTTTTTCATTGTTTGGGTTACATATACATTTACAGATTGGCTACAGTGAGTCAGTAGTGTTGCTGCCTACAACATACTGAAAACAGTACTCAATTCAAGATGCATCTTTTTGTGTAGTCTGTTCTGGAAATTAAGACAGACACACTCCATAGTTAATTTAACAAGCAATACTATTATATGTATATGTGCTGTGGGAGTCTGCCAGAGTCCATCTCCAACCTGTTCCCACCTTTCAAAGGGTTCTTAGGTAGAGGAGAGAGGAATGAGGAAATACTAGGTAGAAAGAGAGAATAAGACAGACAGACATAGGATAGCTTCAGGAGAGCCCTGGGTCAATACCTAGTCGCCCAGAGCTTTATTCAAAAGGGCTTTTTATAATATGCCAAGGGGAGAGGCAAAAGACCTCCCCCTTGTTAGATCAAAGCACACCATGCAGCCAAGTATAGACCCTTCCAAATATCTGGTAAACACGCCTGTGGCCAAATCATCCTATTATGCAGCCCTGCTGGGTAAAGCAAGCTCAGATTCTCTGACCTTGAGTAAAGTCTCACTAGGAAGCCTCTGTGGGCCACCACAATGTGCAAACTATTTGTAGACTAATATGATTTGCGGCATCAAGAAATGGAGAATTAAAATATTCTACTGGCATTTAGAAGTTGCTTATCATAAGCTAAGGCATGGGTTTTGAAAAATAAGAAAAACTTGGTGCTTTATTTTTCCATAATTTTGGCAGTATAATAAATGGAATTGGTTCTTGATTGTCTCTTGAAAAGAAGGCCGAGATGAAAGTGGGCCAGCAGCCATGGGGAAGATTCAAGCAGTCGGGCTTTTATCCTGTGCTCTGGTGGTTGTACAAACTCAGATGTGTTCAGGAGCCAGCTGAGGCTAGAAGAGGGCACTGGATCCTCTGGAGCGGCAGCTACAGGTGGTTGAGAGCTGCCATGTAGGTGCTGGGAACCAAACTCTGGTTCTCCCTAAGAGCCATGAGTGCTCCTAACCGCTGATCCATCCCTACTCCAGCACCTCAGTTTTCTTTTCCACAGAGGCTGTATATCATCGCTGTTTATTCTGTCTGATCTCTGAGCTTCATGTCTTTGGGAATTCCCTTTGTGCTAACAGCTAGAAGGAGGAGGCAGCTCCCCTTGGCAGCCCTCTCTCTTCCCTCTCAGCAGTTTTCTTTGGCAGGGCTCACCTGACTTGGTAGAGATTGGACGTCACCTGGGAGAGAAGAAAGTCCTTTCTGTGTGGGCCCAGGGGAAAAACTCACCCCTAGAAGATTCTTTTCTGTGATTTTAGCTTAGTTTTCTGGGTTGAAGGATAAGGAGTCCCTGAGGGAAGGTAATTTTTATTCCTGTTACCAGTTTGGGGTAAAGGAAAGCATTCTGTTGACTTTGTTCCATTCTTAGTGGGTAAGCCATGTTTTAGTTTAGATTAGTGGGACTGGCTATATGACACAGCCACTAAGTAGTAAAACAATGGCTGGGCATCAGCAGCACTTGGCTCAACTTTGTATGGCATCATATACCTTGATTTGGAGCCATCTTATGGCGCTCTGGGCAGTGAGTTGTGAAGTGTCTGGGTGCTATCTGGATGCTAGGAAGTCAGCACTAAGCTCTCCCTTTGCTTTCTGTCGTCTCCTAGGTTACACTGCATCTGAACCCCATTTCCACAGTGCACATTCACCACAAGCCTGTTGTGTTCCTGCTCAACTCCCCACAGCCCCTGGTCTGGCATGTGAAGACAGAGAGACTGGCCACCAATGTCCCAAGAGTTTTCTTGGTAAGTGTTCAATACCCTCCCCCAGGATGCTCCCAGTGCAAGGTCATAATGACTCTCAATTTTTGCAAGACATTTTGTTTCTTAAGGCAATATTTTGCTATGTAACTGAGACTGGCTTCAAACACTCAGTCCTTCTGTCTCAGTGTCCTGAATGCTGGGATTATAGTTGTGTATAGTATGTTTCGTTTGCAAAGGGTTTTGAAAAAAAATAATTCTTTTTATTAAAATGATATCAAAGGATGTTGCACTTTTATTTGTGCATGGGGAATGTGTGGATGGCATAGGAAAGAATTCACAGAAAGCAGATGCCACTTGTGTTCTGTGGAGGCTGAGTCAGGTCTTTTTGCACAATGGTGTAGGACCTGCTGTCAAACTCTATGTGGCCTGAGTCCTGGTGTCCCCTTCTGCCTTGTGGCATTAAGAGTACTATCAAAGCTGTAAATAGCCTCTGGTGTGTGGTCTCTGGCCACAAAATAAATACACACAAGCCCATTGCTGTTTGTATATAACTCAGGCCTCATTTCTGATATGAGGAACTGTTTGTTGACAAAGTGACACAGTGAGCTCCAAGCATGAAGTCATTTGTATTTTATTTTTTAAAAAAGCTGGAGCCCAGCTCTTGAAGACTGGTCCAAATATTACCTACTATTTGTAAATCATGTCCTTTGGAGTCTGCCAGAACGTTCAACTTTGCTAGTTGTGGAGAAATAGATGGGTTGTTGGGATGAAATGTTTGGGGTGTGATATCATGTCTGATGAGCAGCAGTGCTGCAGCTCGGTGGTGATCTCTCACAATCATTGGGGAGGCTTCATGCTGTCCTCACTACAGAGCCCCAGGCTCCCCAAATCTTACCTGTAAGCAGTGACCTCTTTTGCCCAATGAATCAACTTTGCCACTCTAGTGACTCTAGTACAATCTCTAGTTTCTTGTCACTTGCATTTGGAAGACATTTTTAACCATGTGAAGGTATCTACCGAATCAAGTGAGGATCCATACAGCTGGTAGTTGAATAGGGGTGTAAATAGGAGAGTAGAGCAGCTCTTATTTGTAGTAAAATGCTAATTATTAAATACCTATGGAAGAAATGATGGAGTTAGAATATTGTTTTGCAACCGTCACAGTGAAAGTTAATCAGACAAGAATCTTCAACAGATGCTAGGTTCAATACTGAAAGAGGAGGGATTTTGAGGGGCAGCATATTCAGATACTCTCGAAATACTTTTCCCACAAATTATTTATTAGTTAGAGAAGAAAAATGGCAACTATAGACAGTGGGGGAATCCTTGAGAGTGCTTTAAGCCAGTGATCAGAATTAATGACACCAGCATGGAGCAGATAGACATTGTATGTCTGTAAATGAGAAAGAACAAAGCATCCCTCATGTCTTAGTCAGGGTTACTAGTACTGTGACGAAACACCATGACCAAAGCAATGTGCAACGTGGGGAGGAAAGGGTTTATTTGGTTTACACTTCCACATCACTGTTCATCATGGAAGGAAGTCAGGACAGGAACTAAACAGGACAGGAACCTGGAGGCAGGAGCTGATGCAGAGGCCATGGAGGGGTGCTGTTTACTGGCTTGCTCCCCATAGCTTGCTCAGCCTGCTTTCTTATAGAACCCAGGACCACCAGCCTAGGGATGGCCCCACCCACAATGGGCTGGGCCCTCCCCCATCAGTCACTGGTTAAGAAAATGCCCTACAGCTGGATCTGATGGAACATTTTCTCAGTCGTGGTTCCCTCCTTTCAGATAACTCTAGACTGAGTCAAGTTGACCTGAAATTAGCCAGCAAGCCTTATGTCGCAATACTGCCAAAAATGTGTGTAGTCTGGATCTAATAATGATGAAACATTGGACAGAACCAAATGGAGCAATATCCTATAGAACTAGCTAGTTCTCTAAAAAGTGAGTTTTACAGGGTTAGAGAGATGGCTCTGAGCTTCAGAACACTGGCTGCTATTCAATTCCCAGCACCCACATAACTCCAGTCCCAGAGAACCTAATGCCTTCCTCCATCTGACCTCCGTGGGCATCAGGCATGCATGTTGTGCATAGATATCCATGCGGGTAAAACAATCATTACACATAAAATAAAATATTTTTTAAAAACTTTTTTAAAAAGTGAGTCACACAATCCCAGAAAGAAAAAAACATATACAGAATCTAGCCAATAATATATGTGTATAAGTAAACAAAGGTACAGTATAACATCTAGAAAAGAGCGGGGAAAAAAGACTAAATTTCAGGGGATGAGGAAGGACTGAATGCAGATAATGGACAGGAGTTATGAAAGAGAATGTAAAGCTAATTGTTTTTCTAGTTCTAATGCTGCCGTGGAGTGTTTGTTTGTCATAGTGTATAGGTGCATAAATGTAGACTTGATAGTGAAGGTGTAAGGTCCGATGTGACGCTCCATGGCTTCAGAATCACTATTCAAACCATATAGAAGTTCTTTGAGATGTGGAGACTTGTGTCTGATTAATTTTGGTCTGTGATTTTTTTTTTTAACTTGCAAGACTTTTTCTTATAATAAAGTTTATAAAACTTAAAAAAATATTTTTAAAAAGTGAATCATGAAAGGCCAAGATAGGCTAGAAACCATCCTAGGTTGAATCAAACAAACAAAAAAGAACCATGTGATCTTGCTGCACGGTGGGTCGGAGATGACAGATGAAGTTAGAACTCAGCTTGTTGACTCAAGTATCAACCCTTATTTCTTGCCTTTGATAGCTGCACTGTGGTATAGGAGACTGCCCTTCTTTGGGAACAGGCTTAGTGGTAAGGGGTAAACAGTTTGGAAAAAAGTCCATGCAGGTTGTGGAAAGCTGTGGCTCTAGTTAGAGAATACTAGAGTCTTTTGTAGGATGCTTACCATTCTGTTGTAAATTTAAAACAATTTCAAAACAAAGCTTTTAACATCTCTATCATCTTATCTTCTATCTATCATCTATCTACCATCTATCTATCTACCTATCTATCTATCCATACATATATATGGTGAAAGTTATTAAGATGTTAATTTGTACCTTGACATTAAAAATGTCCTTATTTTATTTTACATGTTATATAGGGCACGCACGCCATAGGGAGCACGTGATAGTTAGAGGGTAGCCTGTAGGAGTTCTTCCTTTTTTCTCCTTCCACTGTGTGGTCCTGGGGGATCCACTCAGGTCACAGGTGTGGTAGGTGCTGTTACTCACTGAGCTAACTCACCAGACCTAGTTGTGCCTTTTTGTGGAGACAAGATCTCACTGTGTGCACTTTGTAGATCAGGATGGTCTTGAACTCACAGAGATTTGATGTTCTTTGCCTCCTGAGTACTGAGATTAAAGGCATGCACCACCACTTTGTCTGGCAACTTCTTTTTTAAAAGACTTAAAAATCTTGCTATTTTCCATTTAAAGGACTAGAGCCATGATAATTTAGTGTCTGTTATTATTATTACTTTGATTTAGTACCCAGTGCCTTTCAGGAATTGCACCAAGGGCTTTACTACTTTATCTTATTTTTTTCCCTCAAAGTAGCCCCAGGGTAACTCCTTTTTATAGATGATTTAGAGGCTTAACAGTGGCCCAAATCACTAGGCTAATTTCTGGCAGGGCTTGGATTAAAACCTAAGTTAGGACCCACTCTACAGCACACGTGCTGAATTCCCACCTTCCTACTTAGTCACACCAGCCTTCTGTAATTAAACTTATTTGTGATAGAAAGACAGAAGGCTCTTATAAAGTCATATACACATTTACTCTATATACTGGAGTCCAGTGCTGTAGAAACTACCTATGCATAGCTGATTAATTTAAAAAACTCTAAGCTGAGGTTGGTGGCACAGGCCTGTAATCCCACTCTGGAGGCTGAGGCAGGAGAATTGCAAATACTGAGCTATGTAGTAAAGCCAAAGCTGGTTTGGGCAACTTAGGCCTTTTCTCAAACTTTCTGAAAAGTGAAAAGAGAGCCATTGATTGGGTAGAGCATTTACATAGTGTGCACAAGGCCCTGTGTTCCATTTCCAGAACCAAAAGAAAAAATCTTAAATCCATTTCTTGCACTTAGCACCTTTCAGGTCCTTGGGAATTTCTCGAAAGCAGTTCCCACCACGGTAGCCAGGATAACAGCAGATGATGTGGTGAGCAGAGGCTCTGCCTAGACAGCTGTGGTCCAGGCAGTAACTGGGAAGATCGGTCTGTGCAAACCTGACTCTCCCCAGCTGTAATTTGGGAATAATGACAGTCTTACGCTGTAGAAGCAAGCATTATCTTGATGTGAGGAAATTGCATATAGAATGTTGAGCACAGTGTGTCTGCCACTGCTAAGTTCACTAACATTTGCTGTTTCTGCTGTAATTATCAGAGCAATGAGAATTGGAAAGGGCCTTAAATGAACATTTGAAAGTGCAAAGTAACTGTTGGATGGCTCCAGATTTAAGGTTCTCCCTTCTCTGGGCTGTGGGTTCCATGCACAGTGTGGGCCACACACACACACTGTAGTTTGCTTACTGTTGTTGGATTCTGCGGTCTGCCACTCTGCAGGATTTAGAGGAAATTAACTTTTGTTATTATTTATTTACTTTGTGAGCTGTAAGAACTCCATTTGACTATTAGTTGAAAATACACTAATGAAGAAGATCATTTTAGTACACAACTTAACATCAACCTTATTTGGAGTTAATTCCATGTAAGGACATTTCGGAGGGACACTAGAGACACAGCTGTGGGAGAAGTTACTAACTGAAATCCCTGGACACTCAAGCTCTGCCTCCTTTGGCCTTCTTCTGTCTGCTCATCCTCCATGGCTTGGGTAGTCACAGACGTCTGTTGCTCAGCCAGATCAGGGCACCACAGGTGGTTTGAGATGGCTTACAAGCTGGGACTCCCCCTTCTCCCTGTAATGAATTGGTGTCCCTCCTCCATATCATAGTCTTTGTGATGACAGAAAACCAAGAGTTCAGTTTGTCTGAACATGAAGTGTTTCTCCAAGCACTTCAGTAGCCCAGAAGCTCCATAGAAACTGAGCCCTAAGATTACTCAGTGGGCCAAGAACTGCCTTGGAGAGAGGATGAATCCCTTGACCCTCAATCCAAGATACATGTGTTCTCGTGCCCTTGTGACGTGTAATGGTGAAGGGGTCTCATGACTGTCTCCAAGCTGTCTTTTCTGGTAGAATTATAACTTTGGTGGTTATTAATTTTTTCTTAGGCAGGATGATGAGAAAAGTTGGGGTCATGGCATCTACCTGCTAATTTGAATCAATAAGTCATGGTTGTTTTTAACTGCCTACAGCTTGTATAATTAGTTAGAAAGGCTTGTGTGACTCAAAATGTCTCGTTTGCTGAATTCTAAAATATAAAATGTATTATTTTTCTGTTATTATTATACTACCTGATAGAGGCACCTGCCTTTTGTCAATTCATTGTTCCTAATTCCACAGCACAGACAAGAACTGTGTCTGGCACAGAGGGGTTGGGGGGAATTCAGTTGTCTTTGCAAATGTAGTTGCTTCATCTAGTTGCTCTGATTATCGAGCAGCTAGGAATGGATGAAGTGTTTGAAGGTGCATGTCAAGTCACATACAGGCACATGCATGGTGAAGTTGTCATAGCCTTACAATAACTTCTGGGTGACCAGAGAATATTCAGTAGATCAGGGTTGTCCCTGGGTGCAATCAGAAAGAAAAATAATCCTGCCTCGGGGGTGGAGCTGTAGCTTAGCGGTAGAACACTTGCCTGGTATGCATGAACTCTAAGTTTGATCCCCAACACTTTGTGTAACTGGGTGTGGTGACACGTGCTGTTGTCCTGGCTCTTGGGGAGATAGAAGCAGGAGCATCAGAAGTTAAGGTCACCTGGGCTACATGAGACCTTGTCTCAAAAGTGTGTGAATGTGTGTGTGTGTGTGTGTGTGTGTGTGTGTGTATGAGTGCATGCTATAATTTGAATAAACATTTCTCCAAGGACAAGACACAACTGACCAAAAAGCATATAAGGTGCTGAATGCTACCACATATTAGGGAAAATCCACCAACCACAGCACTGACCATCTCTGTGATAAAACAGAGAGAAACTAACTAGTGTTGTCAGGGTATAGAAAAATTGAAAGATTCACACATTACCAATGGGAATGTAACGTAGTTCTTTATACAGTTGTCTGAGGTCCCCGCCCACAAATATCCAAGGTAAAGTTATTTGTAATAGCAAACAAATAAGCATAGAAGCAACCCAGATGTCGACTGATAGTCCCTGTAGAGCTGCTTCATTATTTATATCTATTTATTGACTATAAAAAGAAAAGTGTCCGATCCATACTGCATCATGGATGGACCTTTAGAACATGCTCAGGGACACATAAGCTGCATATAGTATGATTCTCTTTGCTTGAAATGACCAGATAATCTATAGAGACTGGAAGTCATGGCCAGGGGCGTGTGGGAGAGGGGAGTGTGGACTGACAATGATGTCACATCCCTTAGAACAAAGTGTAGAGAAATCGTGTAGTGGTGAATATACCACACTTCTTGGGAATATATTAAAAGCACTGGATTAGCCGGGTGGTGGTGGCACACACCTTTAATCTCAGCACTGGGGCGGCAGAAGCAGGCAGATCTCTGAGTTTGAGGCCATCCTGGTCTACAGAGTGAGATCCAGGATGGCCAGGGCTACACAGAGAAACCCTGTCTTGAAACCCCCTCCCCCC
>LZPO01066732.1:0-14416 GCA_001675575.1 Neotoma lepida
GAGAGAGAGAGAGAGAGAGAGAGAGAGAGATGTTTTATACACGTTAAATTACTTTATACATTTTTCTTATCAGTCAGCAAAACCTATATTTTTTAGTTTTGAAATTTAATATTTGTTGAATATTATTTTGTAATAAGAAAATCCTGAGACTTATTGATGTTTTAGTATGCTAGTAGATAAAATGTTCAGTAGATTTTTAACTCAAGATACTTATTACATGAGAAACAAGAAAAATGTGATATTCAATATCACAGGAGGAGTTTGTTTATGACATAAGTTCATTAAAAATATAATTTTAGTATTTTCATACAATCAAAATCTTCCAGATAGAAAAGAATATAGACACACACATTTATATGCATGTGCACATACAAATCAAAATTTCAAAACATTTTGAGTCGAAATTATTTGGTCATATGCCTCATTTAAATCACCCACTTGTCACTATTATTAAAGCTTAGTTGCATGAGATTATTTCAGTATNTGATTAGGCTCATTATAAATAATCACAAATTAATGAGTTATGTTAGACCTATTATCAAAGAAATGTTTTTTTAATTTACTTTTCATCAAAAGTAACAGTAACCTCTAATTATAGCTGGAGATACATGTGTTTTAATTCTTTAATAATTTCACACATGAGTACAATATACTTAGAGAATATTCATTCTTCACTCCCCATCTACAACTCACCCTGGACCACCATCCTCAATAATGCCTTCCATTGCTTCTATTGCTATTTTTTGAGATATACTCTTATTAACTTGTTAGCACAATATTCAAAAGTTGCTATAAGTCCCTTTGCATTTTGAAAGAGAAACAAATACTAATTCATGGATAACTTTCAATGCATTAGTTGCCATTAAATCATTCCAGTTACTGCCTTTAGTCCTAGTTATTCATCAGAAAGCATCATTCAAGAAGCTAAATTGAGTGANGCATAAGGGAACAGGATTTTTGTCTTCCCTAAGATTTTAAAAGACATACAGCTACATATGGGTAAGGAACCTGTCAGAACTTCATCTTTAGAATGGTGCATTTTAATTTTCCTAGCTGCAAGAAAGTTGTAACTATCATTTTCAAGCCTATCAGGTATTAAAAAGAACAGTGCTTCAATTAATTCAATTTTCAGGGAAAGAAGCTGGAAGTAAAATTATTTGAACTGTATGTGATTGTCAGTTACAAGAGAAATGACCTTTTAACATCCAAAAATGTATTCATATTTACATCATATGTACAAATGTTGGAGCCATTTTAGAATTCTAAACAGTAAATTTCTTAAGCTCGAGAATTAAACACATTAGTCTCAATGGCAATTCAAAATTCAGAATCAGACTAAATCTAAGTCAACTCTATTTTTGTAGATGATAAAAAAACATATTTATATGTACATCTATCATTTGACTACAACATCTGCACATTCTATAAGCATGTAATGATCCTTATAAATTTTNAGCCGAATTATTCTGATTATACTTGATTATCTAAGTGTCTAAGTTTGTGGTACTCTATTACATTTTAAAATATTTAGTTAGTTACTATCTATGTATGTGTGTGTATTGCCTATATGAGTTTGAGTTTATTGCATTATGTGGNTGCAGTGAATACANAAGAAGGAAAATAATGTTACNTCTCCTGGAACTAGTGTTACAGGCAGTTGTGAAACTCTGGATGTGGATTCTAGGAACTGAATCCTGGCGCTCTACAAAAATAATAACTGCTTTATCTCCAGAACTGTTTCATTTTTATTACTTTATGATGAATATCAGCCTTAATTACTATTCTATTGCTTTGAAGAAACGCAATGAATAAGGCAACTTATAAATGATAGCATTTAATTAGGGTATTTCTTACAGTTTCAGAGGGTTAATCCTTTTCTAT
Organism: Neotoma lepida; assembly: GCA_001675575.1. Classification (NCBI taxonomy): domain Eukaryota; kingdom Metazoa; phylum Chordata; class Mammalia; order Rodentia; family Cricetidae; genus Neotoma; species Neotoma lepida. The sequence goes on from LZPO01066732.1 coordinate 1,882, forward strand.
TATGGTTGAGAGCATGGCAGCAGGCAGACAGGCATGGACTGAAAGAGTAGCTAAGAGCTTTACCACAGGCAATAGGCAGAGAGAGTGTAAACTTGGGCTTTGTATGGGCTTTTAAAAACTCAAAGCCCCAACCAAGGTAACTACTTCCAGAAGATCAGTTCAGCTGTCCATGGACTTCTCCACTTTCTCTGATCATTCAGCTGCCTCAGACCCAGCCCACACTGGCATCCCTCCCTCCACTTTTGCCTGTGTCCAAGCCCCAATTTAAGGCAGAGNCTCTGAGCTCAAATACAAGGCAACCCACCAGAAGATCAGGCAGGCTACCCATAGACCTTTTTCACTCTTTCTAATCCACCAGACACAATCTCAGGATCATTCTCAGCACTGAAAAAGGCCAACCGCTGCAGCATCCCTTCTCCCCANCCCATGCCTCCTGTGAATCCCACAGACCATTCCCCTAATGACATACCCTTCCCCCAGTTTCCAACACTAGCAACCAATCACGAAGAACACATCAGCTGAGCAGGCTAGTAACATAGTCAACACACTCTCTGAAAATACATAGAGGGAACAGAAACTAAGAAACAAAACACCAAATCATCAAAAGCAAACCTAGAAATCAGCACCTAGACCTATAATCAGCCCAAACCCAGATGGCTAGACATTAGCATAGGAACATGATCAATAACAGCCTGGGCAACTTGTCCCCATCAAGACCCAATTATTCTACTGAAACAGGCTCTGAATATTTCAACATCACTGAAGCACAAGAAAAAGACCTTAAGACCAACTATATGAAGATGATAGAGTCCTTAAAGAGGAAGTGAACAAACACAAACAAATGGAGAAAATAAATCAATCCTTCAAATAAAGCCAGGAAATAAAAAACAACTGGAGGAAATGAATAAATTCCTTAAAGAAAGCCAAGAAAAAACAAAAAAACTGAAGGAAATGAATAAAACTGTTCAAGACCTGAAAGTAGAACTAGAAGCAATAAAGAAAACAGAAACTGAACAAATTCTGAAAATTAAAAATTTAGAAATACAAACAAGCTGCAGAGGCCAGCTTCACTAACAGAATACAAGAGATGGAAGAGGGAATTTGAGGCACTGAAGATATGATGATAAAAAAAATGGATACATTTCTCAAAGAAAAAGTTAAAACAAAAAAATTCCTGACACAAACATGCAGGAAATCTGAGATATTGTGAAAAGACCAAACATAAGAATAATAGAAATAGAGGAAGAAGAATTCTAATTCAAAGGCCCAGAAAATATTTTCAACAAAATCATAGAAGAAAATTTTCTAACGTAATGAAGGAGATGCACACAAAGATATAAAAGCATACAGAATACCAAATAGCCTGGAGCAGCAAAGAAAGTACACTTGCAACATAATAATCAAAAACAATAAGCATTCAGAACAAAGAAAGAATATTAAAAGCTGCAAGGAAAAAAGATCAAGTAACTTGCAAACGTAGACTTATAAGAATTACACCTGACTTCTCAATGAAAACTCTAAAAGTCAGAAGATCCTGGACTGATATTCTGAAGACTCTAAAAGACCACATATGCCAGCCCAGATGACTTTACCCAGCAAAATATTCAATCCACAGAGATTAAGAACATAAATTCCATGATAAAGTCAAATTTAAGCAATATCTATTTACCAATTCAGCCCTACGGAAGGTGCTAGACACTAGCACCATTTAGGAGCTAGAAGAAAACCTCCATCCCAAGGAGGTTAACAACACCCATGAAAATACAAGAAATAATGATATCACACCAACCAAATCATAAAAAGGAAGCATGCACAAACACATACAACCACTACCACCACCACCACCACCAGCAGCAGCAGCAGCAAAATAACAGGAATTAACAGTCATTGATTGTTGATATCTCAATTTTAATTCTCCAATAAAAAGACACAGATTAAGAGAAGGGATATGAAAACAGGATCCATCCTCCTGTTATATACAAGAAACACACTTCAACATCAAATATAGACATTACCTTTGTGTAAATGATTGGAAAAAAATACTCTAAGCAAATGGACTTAATAACCTAAATTGTGTTGCCATTTTAATATCTAACAAAATAAACTTCAAACCAAAATTAATCAAAACAGATGGGAAAGAATATTACATATTTATCAAGAGAAAAATCCACCAAGATGACATTTCAATTGTTAACATCTCTGCCCCAAATATAAGGGCACTCACTTTTGTAAAAGAAACACTACTACAGATTTAGTCACATATTGACCCTCACACACTGATAGTGGGAGATTTCAATACTCTATTCTCAACAAATAATCAAACCGAGGACTGAAATCAATAAATGGAAACAAGTAGATCAATACAAAGAATCAAGAAAAACAAATAATTGATTCTTTGAGAATGTCAACAGAATAAAAAANTCCTTATTAAATTAATTAAAACGTGTAAAAGTATATATAAATTAACAAAATTAGAAATGAAAAGGGAACATAGCAACAGACACTGAGGAAATCTAGAAAATCATGAGGACATATTTAAAAACCTGTACTCCACTAAATTGAAAAATCTAAAAAAAATGGATATGAAGCCAGCCAAACTAGTGGAAATGCATGAACTGTGGACCAATAACCGTGGAGCCCCCCATGGTGCTGAACTGGGCCCTCTGAAGGCTTCAGACAGTTGTTTGGCTTGAAGTGTCTGAGGGCCCCCAGGTGGTAGGATCAGGCTCTGTCCCTGCTGCAGGGGCTGACTTTTGAGAGCCCAGTGCCTGAGCTGGGACACCTGGCACAGTCTTGGCGCAGGGAGAAGGGTCTTGTCCTGCCTTGGCTGAGAGTGCCAGACTCTGGGGACTCACCATGGGACACCTTGTTTTAGAAGAGGTGGGAATGGGGGTGGGTTGAGGGGGGAGCTGGTGGGGCAGGAGGAGGGAGGAGAGGGGGTTGGTATGTAAAAGGAGTGCAAGATCTTTTTAATTAAAAAAAATAAATAAATGGATAATTTTCTCAATAGGTACAACATGCCAAAGTTAAATCATGATCAGATGAACAATTTAAATAGATTTATAACCCCTAATGAAATATAAGTAGTCATTAAAAGTCTCCCAAACAAACAAAAGCCAAGGCCAGATGGTTTTAATGCAGAATTCTACCATACTCTCATGTAAGAGTTACTGCCAATACTCCTCAAATTATACAAAAAATAGAAACAGACTGCCAAATTCATTTTATAATGCCACAGTTACTCTGATACCAAAACTACATAATCGACAAGGAAAAAGAATTACAAATTAATTTCCCTTGTGAACATAGATGCAAAAGCTATAGATATTTACAAACCAAATCCAAGAACACTTCAAAATGACCATCCACCATGATCAAAGTAGGTTTCATCTCAGACATGCTGGGATGGTCCAACATATGAAAATCAGTAAATATAATCCACTATATAAAGAAATTGAAAAAAGAAAATAGGATTAGATGACAAAAAANCTTTTGATAAAATTCAACACCACCTCATGATAAAAGTTCTGGCTAGATACATACCTCTTCATAGTAAAAGCACTTTACATCAAGCCTGTAGCCAACATCAAATCAAAGGAAGAGAAACTCAAAACATTTTCATTAAAATCAAGAAAAAGTCAAGGTTATCCACTCTCTCCATATGTGTTTAATATAGTACTTGAAGTTTTAGCTAGAGCATAAAGACAACTCATGGAGATCAAGTGGATACAAGTTAGAAAGGAAGAAGTTAAAGCATTGTTATTTACAGATGAAATGACAGTATACATAAGTGACCCTAAAAATTCCACCAGGAATCTCAAACAGCTCATAAACAATTAACGCAAAGTGGCTGGGTACAAGATTAATTTTTTTAAAAAAGTAACCATCCTAAGTAAAAATATCAAAAAGACTAGCCTCAAACAATATAAAATACCTTGGAGTAATTCTAACCAAGCAAGTGAAAGACCCATATGATAAAAACTTAAAGATCTTGAAGAAATAAATTGAAGAAGATATCAGAAGATGGAAAGATCTCCCTTTATCGTTGATCTGTAGGATTAACATAGTAAAAATGGCCATCCTCTCAAAAGAAATGTACACATTTAATGCAGCCCCCATCAAAATTCCAACACAATGCTTTACAGACCTTAAAAAGACAATTCTCAAATGTGTATGGAAAAACAAAAAAATCAAAATAACAACAAACAGCATTGATAAAACAATCCTGCACAATAAAAGAACTTCTGGAGATATCACCATCTCTGATGTCAAACTTTTACTACAGAGCTATAATAAGGAAAACTGCATGTTACTGGCATAAAAAATAGACANATTGATCAATGGAATGAAATTAAAGACCCAGACATAAATCCACATACCTACAGACACCTGATTTTTGTTAAAGAAGCCAAAATTCACACTNGAGAAAAACACAGCATCTCCAACAAATGTTGCTCATTAACTGGATGTCTGCATGTAGAAGAAGGCAAATAGATCCAAATTTATCATACTTCACAAACCTTAAGTCCAAGTGGATCAAAGACATCAACATAAAATTGATAAATTGAAGCTGGTACAAAGAGAAAACGAACAATAACCTTGAATGCACAGGCACAGGAGACAATTTTTTGAACCAACACCAATATTGCAGGCCAAAAGAAAGATAATTAATAAATGGGACCTCATGAAACTGAAAAGTTTCTATAAGGCAAAAGCCACCATAAATTGGACAAAGTGGCAGCCTACAGAATGGGAAAATATTTTCACCAACACCACACCTGACAGAACACTAATATCTAAAATATATAAAGAATTCAAGAAACTTGAATTCAATAAACCAAATAACCTGTTTAATTAATGGGTTATAGATCTAAATGTAATTCTTTTTTGAAAACTTTTATTGATCCTTTGTGTATTTCACATTATATAGTCCAATCCCACTTATCTCCCATCCCCTCACATCCACCCTCTTCCCTTGCAGCCTCCCCCAAAATCAAAACCATTTTTAAAAGAAAAACCAAAAGCCAAACAAAACAAAAATATGGTCCTTGACAGCAGTTTGGGCCAGACATTACTACAGCCTGGTGGCAGCACAGGTCACTCAGATCCTTTTGGCCCCAGTGGCAGCATGGGGGCATCATCATAGTCTCAGGTTGCTGACCAGACCCTGGGGATCTGCAGAACCCTCAGTGGTAACAGAAGCCATGGTATCACTAAACAGAGTTCTGAATAGAGAAATTTCAAATGGTTGAGAAACACTTAAAAGAAATATTCAACATCCTTAGCCATCAGGGTAATGTACATCAAAACTACTTTGAGATTCCATCTTATACCTGTCAGGATGGCTAAGATCAATAACACAAGGAACAGCTAATGATGGTGAGACTGTGGAGCAAAGGGTCTACTCCTCAATTGCTAGTGGGAGTGCAAACATGTACAGCTATTATGAAAATAAATATGTCAGGTCCTCAGAAAATTGAGAATACATATTCCTCAAGAGCCAGCTATATCACTCTTGAGCATATACCCAAGGACACTTCATTCTACCACAAGGACACTTGCTTAACTATGTTCATCATGGATTCATTCATAATAGCCAGAAGCTGGTAATAACTTAGATTTCCCTCCACATAAGAATGCATAAAAGAATGTGTTACATTTACAAAATAGAATTTTACTCAGCTGTTAAAACCAACGATATCATAATATTTTCAGGCAAATTAATGCAACTAAAAAAAATCATCCTAAGTGAAATAACCAAGACCCAGAAAGACAAATATTGTATGTATTCACTTGTAAGTGGATGTTTGCTGTTAAGTCAATGATAATAAAGCTACAATCCACAGACATAGAGAGGTTAGGTAAAGAAGAGAGGCCAAGGGGGGGGGATGCATGGGTCTCCCTGGAAAGAGGAAATAAAATGAACTTTTGGGTGGTTTGGGGGCTGGTGGGGACAGGAGTGGGAGGGATCAGGTTTTGGGGCATGGATGGAGGAAGATAGTACANGGAGAGTTCGCTGTTTGTGGGGGGACATTTGCAGGTCAGTATGGAAACCTATTGCAGTGGAAACTTTTGGGAATATATGACAGTGGCCTTAGTAAGGACTCATGTTATATGGAGAATATTGTCTGAATTGGCTTTCTTTTGTAGCAGGACAAGGCATCCACTGATGAGCAGATGTTGCATTTGGCTGAATTGTTGCACAAGGGTCCAATGGAAATCTACAAACAATCCAGGCTGATGCTAGGACAGAGCGTCTGTCCCTGAAAAATGACAGCAGTGCCCCATTGTCAACAACATAGACACAGCTCATTGAACAGAAAGAGATTGAGCTGGTCCCATTCATGAAGCTTACCACTACACTCTAGCCTTTTTGGTGTGGGAAGGTACTCTGCAGGTTAATGAAAGAGAAACCTGGACACCAACCCAGCCACAAACCTTTGGTGGACAATCTTTCCTGCCTGCAAGGTGTGGTGTGGTAATGGTGGCACAGAACTAGTGGGAGTCGTCAACCAATGTCTGCTTTAACTTGAGGCCCACTCTATGAGAGGGAGCCCATGCTTGACACTGCCTGGATGGCCAGGATAGCTCAGAGATCTAGTGTAGAACCAATAAGGACTGCAATATGTGTGTGTATGTGTTTGTGTGTCTGTGTGTCTGTGTGTATGTGTACACACACATATATATGTTATATATGATGATGATTCCTAATGATAATTCTGCTATACTCAAAGGTGGGTGCCTTGTCCACACAGTATCAGAGAGGCTTCCTATGGGAGCAGGCCCAGAGACCCACAGTCAAACACTTTGCTGATAAGCATTTAATTTGGTAGTCTCCATTGAATCCTTCCCCTTGGAGCTCTGGGAACACTGNGGAAGAGGGGGAGGAAAGACTGTAGGAACCAGAGGGGATGAAGGACACCAGGCCCACTGAATTAACTAAGCAGGGCTCATATCAAGACTGAATTAATTAAGCAGGGCTCATATCAGGACTCTTCAACAAGACTGAAGCCAAAATCAAAGAGCCTTCATGAGTCTGTATCAGGTCCTCTGTATATGTTATGGCTGTTAGCTTGGTATTTTTGTGGGATGGTGCAGGTGTGTCTCACCATCTTTTGTCTGCTCTTGGAACTCTTTTCCTCCAGTTGGGTTGTCTTATCCAGCCTTGATATGGGGGCTTGTTTTGGTGTATCTTGTTTTGTCATGTTTGCTTGTTATCTCTTGGAAACCTGCTCCTTTCTGAAAGTTAAGTGGAGGGGGGTTGGGTCTGAAGGAGAGTGGAGGTGGGAGGGTACTTGGGATGAGAGGAGGGATGAGAAACTGGTTGGAATGTATTGTATAAGAAAGAATCTATTTTCGATAAAAATTGACTACCAATTAGAAAATAGATGCTTTCTAAAACAATGGAGACCAATATTTAAAATAATAATTATAATAAACAGAGAAAACCACAGATTTCCACTTGCTTTGAGTCATTTACTTGGTAAAATATACACAAAAACAATACCATCAATAAATGCATACTATAGGGGACAGTAAGAAAGCTGGACTGCATAGTACAGGTATGTATCACGTAGATTAATATATAATACATAATATTTAAAAGGAAGTGTTACCCACACACAACATACAGTTTTTCACCCAAGAGACAAGAGCTGATGGATTCATGCTTCAATNAGGCAGCATTTCAGCACTTCTATTATCTGTGGATGGGAAGGTGCAGAAAGCAGCAACAGGGAACTGAGCTGCTCACCCCAGGCTTGAGATCTTCAGGTGCATATTTCTTCAGAATCACAGGTGATTTCTCCAAAGGAAGTTATCTTGAAGGAATGGTGGATCACATCTGTAATCTCAATGGGTTGGGAGCAGAGGCAGGAGAATCAGAAGTTTAAGACCAGCAGACAAAGTAGCACTCTGCCTCAAAGCTACAAAGAAACAATAAGAAAACAAAAGAAGAAGCTATTCATTTAACTTTATCATTAAAAATTACTGCCCATAGGACATTTTATTATTTGTTAACAACTCTACAACGTTGAGAATGATCAGCTCCAAATATTTGTGGGAAACTCACAAATCATATTTATTGTTAAATTGGAGTTGGCTTCTAAAAAAAGTGGTCTATGGTTATTGTACTCAAATAAAATAAAATAAAGTGAATAAATAAGTGATTTATTCATAATGAAAAATGTAAAGTACTTGAGAATTTATTTTGTACAATTAGCTTGATAATAATAAATATATACTACATATGATTTTATTATAGCCAACCTGTCTAAATGAATCTACATCGACAGGTCCTATACTGTTTCCAAAGCAATGTACTTATTGCAAGCTTATAAGTAGAAGATAAGAAGGTAAAGCCCACAGCCTGTGCTTACAATGCAGTTACGATGAGGTCAGCATGACTTGTGTAGTAATCCACAGGGCCCCATTTCTTTCTAAGAGCCTTGGTTTCAGAGAAGCCCTGAGCTAAATGACTATGTTCCTTAACTCAGATCAAATGTGGGTTATGTGGCGACAATTTTCTCACATCACTTGAAAGTAAATTTGTAACTCATATTGTTCAACTTCTAATCAGCTATCCCCTATACAATATCAAGTTTACAATGGGAAATCCAATTGGTTTTGCTATTTTAGTATACTTAACAGTTTAAGGAAATACTAATGTTCTTTGTGGTGGATTGTGGAGTATCATGGCAATTGAAAACATGTCCCTTACAATTACTATATGGTAAGTAACTTTTAGTCTCTCAGAAGATTTTGAAACAATGAATAACTCTGAATCTTGTATACACTGTTAGCAATAGAAACTACTAATTGGATAAAACAATAAAAAATATAGCTTAATAAAAGTTATATTATTCTCTTCATCACAAAAATGAAAGAAAACTCAAACCTATCTCCCNTGACTTACATCCTTCAATAGGGCCACACCTCTTAATCCTTCCTAAACAGTCAACCGAGAACAGATATTCAAATAAAGGAGACTATGGTAGCCATTCTTACTCAAATCACCACAAAATGCATTTATAAAAGTATATCCACTATTTTAAGTAGATATAAACAAACAAAAGGAAATATAGNACTGAAGGAATACAAATATTGTACATCAGAAGAGGCTAGGGAAAATTCAGTAGACAAACTAAAAGCTGATGGCTGTGGGCTATTTGATAAGAGAGTCAAAAGATAAAACATTTGCAGATAGATGGTAGGAGAAATAATTATTTGATATTAAAGTAAGTAATTGTATTATAATCTTAAAAAAACAAAAGAAATTATTTAAAAGTCATGTGACTATCAGGTGGGGAGGGGAAAGGGAGATGTGATTGAGAAAGGAAATACAGGGAGAGACAACGAGAATTGAGGGGCACTTGAGGGATGATCTAAAAGTCTAGTGCAATGGAAACGTTCTAAAGTATATGAAAATGATTCTAATGAAGTCTCCAAAAATGGGGAAGGCAGAGTCCCAACTGGCCATCTCTTGTCACCAAAGCTTACAGTACCAAGGCTGNAATTGACTTGTTAGCCAAAAGAGTCCCATGGAAATTCCCAAACAACATAGATTATTGCCAATACAGTAGGTTGATTTCATAAACTGATGGTGGGGAGACATTGATGAAGACATTACCCAAATAACTAACTGAACATGGAGAGGTTGAGCTGGTGCCTATGGAGGATTTTCACCCCTATGTTCTAGTGTCTTTGGTACTGAAAGGACCCTGCAGGCTACCAAAAGAGAAACAGGAACACCAAACCAACCAAAACAGTGGTAATCTACAATGCTGTCCTGGCAGCAAAATATGCTCAAGCAGTGGTAATTCAAAGCTTGTGTGTGTGATCAATCAATGTTTTATATGACATAAGCCATGTTCTTGAGATGGAACCCATAGCATACCCGACACTCTTTGGATGACCAAGAAGCAGAGACTATATAGACTACCCAAAGACTTAGAGGAAAACCTAACAACACTGTTCTAAAGAAAAGTAGTGATAAAAAGACTCCTAATGATATTCTGCTATACTCATAGATCAGTGCCTTATTCAGCATTCATCCAAAAAGTTTCTTCCTGATGGGAACAAATACAGAGATCATTAGCCAAGCATTACATAGACCTTGGAACACACAGTTCTAAAGGGGATCTCNCCATCAAATCCATCCCATCAGAGCTCTGGAAACTCAGTGGAAGAGAAGATGGACACAATATAAAAGCCAGAGGGGATCGAGGACTCCAAGAGAACAAGGCTTCTAAATCAACTAAGTAATGTGCATATGAACTCACGGAGACTAAAGCAGCAAGCACAGGGCACCATGTCTTCAGTACATATATTATAGATTTCAGTTTAGTATTTTTATGGGACTCCTGATTGTATGAACAAGTGGGTATCTGATTCTTGTGCCNTCTCCTGGGGATCTTTTCCTTTTGTTGGTTTGCCTTGTCCAACTTCAATGTGATGGTTTTTGCTTTATCTTATGATATTTTATTTTGTTATGTTTACTAAAAGCCTGTTTTATTCTAATGTGAGACAGAAAGGGAGTGGATCCAGATGGGAGCAGAAGGTAGGAGAAACTGCTAGGAGTAGAGGGAAGGGAGATTGTAATCAGAATATAGTGTATGTGAAAATAACCTATTTTAAATAAAAGAGGAAAGAAAGAAAATTAGCACTTTTTAAGTATTTCTGTCATGTTTTAGTTTATTACCAAAAATATGTACACAGAATGGATTTTATAGAAACAAAGAGGAATAATACTTATTAGTAAATATTGAAGTAACACATGAAAGTTGCTATGATGAGCAAAGGACCAAAAAGGAGCATTGCCNTCCACCCCTTGGAGAACTAGTGATCAGTGATTTCTTTTAAGAAAATAATTGAACTATAAATGACTATATTTTTCTGAATAGAAGAATCCAACAAAGTCCAAGCATGGTATTTAAAATTTATATATCTTAATCAATTATATATAATCCACATTTGAGNATATAAGACTTTTTCACCCTTTAATGATTTGATATTTTCCTCCATGATAACACAGATTAGTACCGAGTTTGATTGTAATAGGCTGTAATTCCACCCAGAGATTTAAAGGGAGAAATATAAAGCAATAGAATAGTAACTGAGGATTCTATAATTGTGCTTGTGACAATTGCTATGTCATCTTGCTAGAAAATCACCATGAGATGTTGCAGACACAGCACTTGAGAATAAAGGGGGCTAACACATTTTAAGAACCTGAAGTCAAAGACAGGAGAACACTTTCACATAGTCACTCAACATTCTTAGGGTTTATATGAGTATGTATTAGCACACAATACTCATCAACACATTTATGAAAATTTAAAAAAATTAATAGAAATTTATGTATTCTAGGTAATATATGTTGAACTATTATCTGTTCTTATTATTAAATAATATAATCAAAACATCAAAACACAAAATTATAATTGAAAAATTATAGTGCAGTTTGTTATTAATATCTTCATTTATGNAATTACTTAAAGTTAGTTGGATATAAAAATCCCTAGCTCATATATATACATATATAATATTCCTGCATAAAATTATAACNAATTACATAATAATTTTCAATAAATTAGATAAACTTACAGTATAATATAACTTATGATAATATATTTTAAGTGAAAAATAAAACATACTTTCAAAGAAATAAATATCTTTACATTTAAAGACAGTTAATTTATAATGTGATATGAGGATATTTGTGTTTTCTGAAACCAAGATTTCTGAAAATGATTCTCATTTTCTTGTTACAAGTGATCTTAAAATATGAAAATTTGAGAAGTTGTAGTTTTGCATCAAAAACATTGATTGAATTATTGCTAAATATAATAACAATATAGTATTATCAAATTTCTAAAAACAAAACCAAAGTTAATAGGGCCATAGTCCTAAAATATTGTCAAATATAAGTTAAGATACTGTATTTTTTCAAAGGCACATTTTCGTTTTTGATAATCTAAATATATTAATTTTAATATCTTATATTTATTAATTACTAAATAAGATTACTTGAGGTCACTTAATAGTTCTCCAAAAGAACATTATTTATTTGTTATTTTATGTAGTTTTGAGGAACAAACTCAGGGCTTTGTCAAGGTAACCAATCTATAACTGAGCTACATCATAAAGCCCTATTATGTTACCTTTGAAGAAAGATTCTGAAGTAATTATACCTCTGTTTGGATTTTAGATTCCTTTTTTTTATTTTCATTTATAAATTTTCCTTTCAAATTTCAAAACAAGTACAATTTTAAAAATTATTTTATCTTTTTGCTAATAAAAANCACATAGATTTTATTTTCACATGGATATCATCAGCGAGGACATTGAAAATACAGAGAATTTTTAGTTAAATTGGAGAACTTTTGTTGCAACATGTGACGTAAATACCATTTTTATTTTTATTTTTACTTTTTATTATTATTAAAAAGATCTTCCACTCCTTTTACATACCAACCTCAGATCACCCTCTTTAGGGAAAGAGCCTGGCTTAGAGCCTCATAATCTTACCAATTTC
>LZPO01066733.1:7486-17610 GCA_001675575.1 Neotoma lepida
TGTTGTTATACCCAACAACAGGGAACATTGATTTCTAAATAGGCTGGGTGTTTTCTAAATAGAAGGAGTTTATTTGGCTCATCATTTTTAATGTTCAAGAGCATGTATTGGCATTGAATTCTGATAACAGCCTCATGTCTAATCACTTCACATGTGGGAGCAATGGCTGTCTCTCGGGAAATATGTCACATGGCAAGAGAGGAAGCTAACTTATCTTATGGCAGTCCACTCTCTCATTAACCAACCATATTCCAAGAGGTTGCCTTTATTTCATTCATTAACCCAATCCCAAGAGATTGGCTTTATTCCTTTCCAGGGTGGTGGCCCCAATGGGTTTATCACATCCAAGAGTCAGTCTTACCACTCAAAATTCCTTCCCTCCTCCAGCCCATGAACATTTTGGAGTGGCCCCAAGGCTAAGGCTGTTTCTCCCTCTTGGGTGTGGACTAGCACTTCTCACATGAGATTCTTGGAGCCTATTTCAGAAGAAGGGTGACAAATACTTCCTAGGTGCCTGTTACAATGGCCTTGTGTGCGGTTCTGGTTCTGAAAGACTCTTCTTATAATAATTGTTTTTATCAGGCAAAAACAAGAACCTACTCCTTAATAACTTCTTGGCTTTATTTCTTTGTTAGGGTTTGAAGGTTTAACACAAAAGACTCCTTTTCCCCTGTTTGTGTTTTTTCTTCTCTTTCCCTCTCTTCCTCCCTCCCTCCTTCCCTTTTCCTCCCTCTCTCTCTCTTTTTCCCCTGATAGGGTGTCACTATTGTAGTTCTGACTCTGGCTGTCTTGGAAATTACTATGTAGACCAGGTTGGCCCTGGACTAACAGAGATCTGCTCACCTCTGCCTTCCGAGTGCCACCATACCCACCTAAAAGACTTCTTTTTTTTNAAATTTAAATATTGGCAACTCTCAGGTTTTCATCTAGTAGTAAGACCATATGGAATGTCTCCTGTCCACATTGGCAGTCAACTGGTGATATCATTACTCTGGTCTTATTCACGCAACCATATTGTTGAGATTTCATACATTTTCCTATCATTCCTATGGGGCACTGTCTAACAAACAGGTGCCCAGGAGCTCTGGCTCTTCCATCTTTCTGCCTCCTCTTCTGTGATGTTTCCCCAAGACCCAGTTGTGTGGCAAGTATGTCAGTTTGGGTTGGGCACTCTGTAGTCCTGTATTCTCTATATCTTAACCAGCGGTGGATCTTTGTAATAGTCTCCATCTGTTGCAAAATAATAGAACTATACTTATCTGTGGGTATAAATATAAGAATTTAGACTATAATTGGAAATTATACTTATTTTGGAAAGTGGTGGTAGTAGGTTCTCCTCTCAGGTCTATGTCTCCAAGTCAGTGCACTGTTTTACAGTACCAGGCATAAAATCCCTCCTCTGGAGTGGGCCTTAAGTACAATTGGTTAACCACAAGGTAACAAGAGCCACTATTGTACTGTTGTGGATATCTTGCCAATTCAGTCATTTTTGTGAATCACCGGCTTTACAGCTGGGTAGGATACCAATTGCTTCTCTCCCTTGGGAACTTACATAATATATTCCCACAATTATGAGGGCCAGTCCCTAAGGAAGAGGTTTCCAGGTCAGTCAGTTCCAACTCGATTCCTCCAAGTTCTGTCCAAAGTGCGTTGTCTTCAGCAATAGGGTCTTTCCTTCAAAGTTTGGGAGGCAAAGAAGGGCAATGGAGATGGCTTANATTGTTTGGGGAGCTTCATGTATTGCTTCAACCAGAAACAAGAAGGGAGGTTTCTGATGTCCATGTCTAGCACTGTGGTTTTGCCACATAGTGCATGGCTCTTGGGCAGAGCATCATCACCCTGTGTGGCCTAACTCCATTTTAAACACACACACACACACACACACACACACACACACACACACACTACTTAAGTGAGCTAATAAAATAATATGTTGTCCTATAGCTTTGTAGTTATTCTTAGTGTTGTTTATCTTGTCTTTCTTCTCCCCCTTCTTCTCTACCCAGTTAAAGTCCTCACCCCCATATTCACCATTACCTACTTCACAGCACCTGTCTCCTACTAGCTTTCTCTCTAGAGCTACTTATCCTTCCATCCCCCCATGGTCCTTCTCTACTTGCCTGACTGCTTCAGATACTTCAGGTTACATACCCAAATCCTGAAATTTGGAGTTATATTCTATAAGTAAGAAATAACATGCAGCATTTGTCTTTCCTGTCTGNGTCTTCTATACAGGAAACAATCAATTGAGTCAAGAGGAAGCTCACAGACTGGGAGAGAATTTTTGCCAGCTATATAGGTAATGGAAAATTAGTATCCAGAATAAGCAAAAACTCAGAAAAATTGTCAATGAAAAGAAAATGGCCCAGTTAAAATGACCAGTAGATCTGAACAGTGAGTTTTCAGAATAAAAATGGCTAAGGAATATCTTTTAGAAGGTGTTCAACATCCTTTGCAATCAGAGACATTCAAATGAAAACTAATCTTAGATTTCATCTTACGCCTGTCAGAAGGATGCAGAGAACAACTGACAGCAAACACCATTGAGGATGTAGGGAAAGAGGCATACTCATTCACTGCCCATGGGATTACAAACTGGTACAGCCTGTGGAAACTGATGTNGTGAATTCTCAAAAAGCTAAAAGATCTACCATATGATCCAGCTGTAGCATATGCCCAAAGTACTCCACATTCTCCTGCACAGATATTTGCTCAGCCATGTTCATTACCACTCTATGCACAATGAGAGGAAATGGAAGCCACCTAAAATGTCATTCAACTGATGAATGGATAAAGACTTCATTTTTATTGTGACAACTTCTACAGCATAATGAAAAAATTTTTAAAAAGGAGATTATTATATATTTCCTTTAGTTCTTTCAATTGAACACATCAAATTAACTGATTCCCATCATAAAAATATGAGAAGTTTGATGAATCATATTTCTAAGACTGGGCCAGATTATAAATTCCCAGTAGTTACAATGACCCTCCTGGCCTGAAATACACCTAGTCTAGTCACAGCTTTCAAATGCCTTCACATTGGAGAGCATTTGACTTCAAGAGTGACACTCTGGTAACATTATAGGGGAGAGAGTAATTTTGTTTTCTACATTTCCTGGGTTCTTATCAGTAACACAAGACAGATGAACCAAAGGGAAAGAAGTAGAAGTCCATTGACACACATCTCATGTTGTCATGGGTAGCAAAGCAGAGAAGGGAATCTCAAAGAAAAACTTGCACTTCAGGTTTAAATACCACTCAGGTGCTGCCCATGGAAAGCAAGCTGACAAACAAAAGGAAGTTGTTTTTTTGTTTTTTTGTTTTTTTTTCTGCAGACAAAATTTGGTGCCTTTTTCCTTTGATAGGAATTTCTAGTCATTTAGAGTACTGCTCTTCGTGGCACAGAGGAGAATCTCACTTGTAAGTGGAGGTTCCTTAACNGATGGGGATTTCACTCACAGTAGTAGTGTGTCTTAGAGCTTCCCTTGTTGTATGGCTTCTCAACATTTTTGTGAAAGAGATTTCTGACCTCCACAGTCATGTTTTGGGATGGTATGCCCCATTAGCTCCATGTTAGAGATTCAAGATCTCACAAGTCTTTCATGTAAGTGTGTCTTGTGAGCACAGCTGTGTCCCAGAGGAACACAGGATAATGTGTTTGGCAGTGAGAGCATAACTCACCACTGCTTGCTGTACAGCTTCAGGAGTTGGCTTCAGAGATTTTGACCTAGGCGTAGCTGAGAGGAGCTTTAGGATGAGACAATAGGAAGCAAAGTGGGATTTGTTTTTTTTAAGGTAGTAAGCACTTAATTTAAATGTATACAAAGGTGAAAGAAACAGTAAGCATATAGACATACATTTGGCAATGCAAAACCACAGCCTTAAAGGGGATAAGAGTATATTATGAAGCCAAATATGGACTGATTTAGGGCCCAGCAGATTCAGGTTCCACAGAACCTTTTTCCAACATGGTGAGAGTCTGACGAAGTTTTTATAGTAACAGAACATGGGAAATAATAAATCAGGACACTTTCCAAATACATTGATGGAGACATTAAGTAGGTCTGGGAGGTAAATAAAGCGGCTGTAGGCCTCAGGTGCCAGCTGCTGACGTTCCTAGCCTTTTAGTTGGCAGAAGCTCATTTGTTACCAATTTCCAAAAGGTCTTCCCTGTGAGTTATGGGATATTAAATTAGGCACAGAGGCTGGCAAGGATTGGGTATTAAGGGAGCTAAAGATAGCCCAAGATGNATTTTAAAAAAATCTCTTTTTATTTATTCTTTGTGTCTTTCACATCATGCATCTCAATCCCATTCATTTCCCTGTCCCTTTGTATCTGCCCTCTGCCCTTGCAACCCCCTTCCAAAATAAAATTCAAGAGATAAAAAGAATAAAGAAAAGAGAAAAAGAATTAAATAAAAGGGAAAAATCTCATCATGGAAGCTGTAGTGTGGCGCAGTGAGTCACACAGTAACCCCTTTTGTCCATATATCTTTATTTACAAGTGTTCACTGCAAAGAGTCATATGTCTGGTTCTTGGTCTGGTTCTAGGCCTCTAGTTTCTGCTACACTGTCAGTGCTGGGCTTTGACTGAGACTCCTCTTGGATATCCTGTTGTTGTCCTGTGTCCTGGAGATCCTGCAGCTTTGGGTCTGTGGGACCAGCCCCTTCATGTGTTCCAGAAGATCATAGATGGGGTGGATATTGGGGTGGGCAAACTCATAACCCTGGTTCTGGGCCTGGGAAGTTGCAGGGTTGGTCAGCCCGCCAGCTCTCCCAGTCTTCTCCACCTGGGTAAGCTCACCANCATTGCCCAGCTAGTTCATCACTTGCTGCATGAGCAAGGCCNGGGCCAATTCTCCTGCTTTCAAGCTCTCAGAGTCTGGTCTTCCACACATGGACCATGAGAGCCATCTCTACTATGTTTGTTGCTCAGGCAAGGTGCAGGAGCCACTCTCCTGTGTGCTGCAGCTGGCAAGGGGCAGGGACAGTACTCCTGCTCTTTTGACCTCAGGGCAAGCTCTCCTAGCCTGGCAAGGGGAATAGGGAGGGCATCTTTCCTCCACCCACACCACCATATGGCAGATGAAGGGCAGGACCAGATCTCTCATGATCATTTTNTTGGGTGTTTCACCCACACCCCTGTCAGTAGGGTCAGCTCTACTGTGCTGCCCAAGCGAGGTGCAGGACCCACTTTCCCGGTGCTGCAGCTGGTAAGGGGGAGGGTCAGCTCCCTTGCTCATCCCAGGTGGCAGGGGCAAGAGGGGGGGCATCTTTCCCTCACCCTCTCCACCACATGGCAGACTAGTGGGGTGTGGCCAGTTATTCCACTCTCACCCTCAGGGCCAGCTCACCTGTGCCTTTGCCAACAGGTTCAGCTGTACTGTTCTGCCTAGATGAAGAGCAGGGCATGCTTTCCCCAGGGATGCAGCTGGAAAGGGGGAGGGGGTCTGTTCCCTCCTCTATCACAGGTGGGAAGGGATGAAGGGTAAGGGAGGGACATCTCTCCCTGCCCACGCCAGATCTCTCCCTTGCACTCACCGCAGCGTGACAGATGAGTACTAGGGACATCCCTCCCATACTCACAACTTTGGTTCTGGTTCATCCACACATCCACCAACAGGGTTGGCTCTATTATGCTGCCCAGGTGAGGTGCAGGGCTTGCTCTCTCAAGTGCTGCAGGTGGTGAGGAGCAGGAGTAGCTTTCCTGCTCTTATGACCTCAGGGCNAGCTCTCCCATCTGCCACAGGCAACAAGGGGCAGGAAGGGGGCAATTCTTCCCTGCCCCTGCCGCCATATGGCAAATGAGGGGCGGGGCCAGATCTCCCAAGCTCATATTCTTGAGGGGGCAGCTCACCTGCCCCATCATCAACAGGGTCAGCTCCACTGTGCTGCCCAGATAAGGTGCAGGGCCTGCTTTCCCAAGTGTTGCAGAGGAGAGTCAGTTCCCTCGCCAACTGGAGGCGGCAGGGGAAGAGGGGAGGGNATCTTTCCCTTGCTCCCACCAGCACACCACAGATGAGGGAAGCAGTACCAGCTATGCTCCTCTCATGCCCTCAGCGCTGGCTCACCCACACCACTATCTACAAGGTCAACTCTACTGTGCTGCCTAGGCAAGACACAGAACCTGCTCTCCCGAGTGCTNCAGCTGGTGAGGGGTTGGGTCAGGTCCCCCACCTGCTGCAGGTAGTGAGGAGTGAGGGAAGAAGGGCATCTTTCTCTCACCCATGCCACCACATGGCATATGGCATTCTCACACTCTCAGGGCCAGTTCACCCCTGCCTCTGCAAACAGGGTCAGCTCTATTGTGCTGCCCAGGTGAGGTGTAGGATCCTCTCTCCTGAATGCTTCAGCCAGTGAGGGGCAGGACCAGTTCTTCCTAGCTTGGCTGCCAGTGAGGGGTGTGGCCAACTCTGTATAGCCCTNTCCTCTCGGCCTTTGGTGATATCAGGAGCCAAAAACATCAACAGAGGCCACCACTGCATCAGAGCCATGAACCCAGACATGGGCCCCAGCAGCAGCCCAGGCCCAGACATCACCATGGCCCTGGGTGGCAATCAAGCCACCTGCTTCAGTCTTCTCCTCTCTTCTTTCACCTCTTCAGATAGGCCTCTGTCCACAGNCACATGAACCATTGTGTCTCTCTCTCTCCCATAGGACACCATACATTTGCTTACTATAAGAGTGCCCATCTGCCTGGCTCCACAAGGTGCCTGGTGGGACTGTGTTTCTCCTCCTTGCATGTGAGTCTCCTTGTCCTACTTAGTCCGTCATGGCACTGGGTGGGACCATGCTTCCTCATCACAAAGAGATTCTAAGAGTTCCCAGCCGCCTGGTGGGCAGGCTCCTGTTTGGTGTGGAGGTGTGGTTGGAGTCCTCTGGCTGGCAGGGATCCAAGATGAATTGTAATTTAGCCCTACGAGGCTCTCCACTTGCAACATTCCAGCGTTTCCACAATCTATTTCTCAACAGTTAATGAGACTTTTGTAAGGCTCAGTGAAAGTGTGGTTCTTTCTAGGAACTTGTGTTCATACACAGACATGCTTTAGCATAGCTATAGTTTACCTTGTTGAAAGGATGTGCTCTACTTGTAAAAGGTGGGATAAAAATGGTTTTGGATACTTATTTAATCTAAAAAATTGATNGGAATTTTATAAATGGGATTATAGGTGGTTTATGGGGAGTGTTGTATAGGTTTACTGGTAAGAGGCAGGTCAGAAAGGGCAGGGGAACCCTCACTGTATCAAGAGGCCCAAGCATGTGTCTTGACTACAAATGTACTTCTTAATNTTAATAGTGACACTCTCTCAGAAAAAGAGAGTACACCACAGAGAACCTTTGGAGGCAGTGTCCTCAACTGTGTTGAAATTCTTGAAGTTTAGCCAGAAAGAGACTTAAATTAGATCCTGGGGGAGTGAGGGACTTCTTTACTATTTGATGTCCTCTACGTTTCCCCTTTTGCACCCCCTCACTACTTTCTATAGGGCTCAGAAAGCTGCCTAAGTAAAGGCACCTAATGCCCCGGGCATCTGGCTGAAGACTCCATGTGTAGTGGGGTTGGTGAGAAGGGCAACTCCCTGAACAGACAGGCTCCTTTCTCGAATACCTTGAACCATTCCTTCAATTCCTGCCCCCCCATAAATAGGAAACAAATGGTAAAACTCAAGGGCAGGTGATGCCCAGGGTTTCTATGAGGGTAGAACCATTTTCATACTTTGGTAATCTCCAGGAGAATGTTGCATTTGGGTGTGGAATTTTTCTCCCACATGAATTTGTAATGCTTGATCCCTCACTGAGGGCACTGCCTAGGGTGGCTGCAGTGCCTTTCTATGGAGGAGTTTAACTGACAGATGTAGGCTAGCAGGGGCAGGCTTCGAGGGTTAGAGCCTAGCTTGGATTCTGGTTCAGCTCTCTGCTTCCTGATCCTCTAAGTTATGAGAAAGCTGCTTCCTGTTCCCATCACCATGGATGAGAGAAGGTCCCTCAATACTTTGTTCATCAGGATGGACTTCCCCATCAGGAAACCATCAACTCACAATTAACCCTTTCTCCCTTCATGTACTTCTGGAATTATTCACTTGTATTAATCGAAACCTAGGGTAGCCAAATATTAGGCACCATTTTAGAGAGCATGGGATTCCTCCTTTGTTTTCTTGGTCTTCTTTATAAAAGAAGCTCAAAACTGACCTAGAAGTAAGCCTGGGGGCATATTTATTAGTGTTTAAGAGAAAAATAACAGAGCAAGCAAACTGTAGATCTCAGCAGCCCAGAGGAGGGAGATGGAGACCAGGAAGAAAGAAAGTTATGTCCTCTGAATTAGACAGGAATGTACATCAAAGGAAATGTGAAACAGTCATGTGGCAGCATGCATGTGTCTGGTGAAAGGGCCATAGCTTCAGAAAAAAAAAAAAAAGGTGGGAAATTCCTAAATGCTAGAGAAAACATGCTGAGGCTCTCACCAGGATCTGAAAGAGACAGAAGAAAGAGAAGTTATGCTTTTCTGAGTTAGGACTCCTGAAAGTAACAGACTTAGCAGAGCTGCTGGCCTAGAGTAATGGACTGTACCAAGGGCAAGGTTTCTTGGAAGAAGAAATATACTATCTCATTGAAGGGATAATTATTCCTTCTATCTCTTTAGTACAGTTTTAGGTGAATAAGCCTTCTTGAGGCATGGTCTCTTGGCCAGATGACTGACAGTCCCAACTTGATTAACTCTTAGGGAGGAGACAATAATATATAATGTTCTGAATTCTGGAGTAGATCAAATGGCATGTTTCCACCAAGGGCCAGACTTAGATTCCATTCTTTTGACTAATAGAAAATCGCTTTCCAATAATATGCTTCAATGGAGCCCTGAAATCCTCAATAGTCCCCAATATTACTGTAAGACTTGGTCACAATAATGGGAAGAGTAGTACCAGGTAAGAAATGCATTGTGTAAATCCAGGACTGACACATCAAAGTTTGCATGAAGATTCCATGTATGTATGTTTTTTTTTTAACCTTGTTGTTTCTGAAGTCATGAAAATTGCTCTATCTGGGAGATCATTTCATTTTCCTAAATCCTAACTAGATAAGGCCTTGGGCTGCCAGGATCATGCTGTCCAGATGGACTGAGCAGCTGTGGCCTTTAGCAGCAAGTAACAGAATCAGGTAGAGGGAACTTGTATTGACCAGAAATGGAAAAGAAATAACACAGTGGCTCAATGATGAGCAGAAGCAAGGATAAGTTGGCAGAAATGGCAATGAGCCTAAGAAGACTGTTGTGGCACAGGGTGGGTATTACACTAAAAACTACTACAAAGAAAACTAGAATATTTCTCTTAAAATCAGGCTTCACAAGTCACTTTTATGCCAGCTGCTGCCATTGAAATGTTGAAGTGTGTCTTATAGCAAGGACAGAAGTGCCCATGTGACTGCAATCATTGTTCACTGGAGCCAGGGTCGCATGATCCATTCATCTAGTTTTTCATTCAGGCAGGGAGGTTCTTCATCTAAAATGTCAGCATAACAATGGCACCTAATTCACAGGGCCTCTGTGGGGAAGAAGTGAATTGTCTGCATCAGTGTACATTTAGTTATGTTTATACTTATTCTGCTTAAATTGGGCATGGCCCTAATGAACATTACAACATAGCTATTATGCCTGGAAGCTGAACAGGGAGGAGAGCTAGGGAGGGGTTAATTCTCTGCTTGCAAGATGACGCAGTTAATGCTCTGCACTGGGCTTAATGTGATGGAATCTTCCCAGGCTCCATATCTCCTGAACGTCAGTGGTGGTAGATTACCACATCTGTCTGTCTCTCCCTTTCATTCTTTATTGCATTTGTGATAAATGGGACTTCGGGGATTGAGAAATTATGCTTCCAAGGATCCTAAGGTGGAAAATGAGAGAGGGTATTGGAGTACATGTGATAAGAAAACATAAGGGGGACTAGCTAGAGGGAGAGGGGTGAAGGAGAAGGCAGTGGGGGAGGGGAACAAAGTGTAATAAGACAGTATATGAAGATGCCATGATGAAATATTTTCCTTTGTATGCTAACCTAAGACTTAATTATACGAAAAGAATTTGTGGGGTTTTAGTTTGTTGTTGTTGTTGTTGTTGTTGTTGTTGTTGTTGT
>LZPO01066733.1:17725-31005 GCA_001675575.1 Neotoma lepida
CAGAGAAAGAGGGCCACCTTCTCCCCCACCTAAGGGTCAAACCACAAGTGGGCAGGGCAGGAGAAACTTCCAAATGTAATTTATGTCTACAGACCACTGGGGCATCTGTGGTCAGCGTGTGGCCCTGTCTTCATGAATCCCTGGAGACACAGCTAGGCTGGTAAGAGTGGGAGAAGATTGTCATCCCTTTTTATGGGCAGATGAGCCAGAAGTCCCAGGATCCCAGGACCAGTGACCACCTCCAGAGACCCACCTGCTTCCAGTAGTTCCTGACAAAGGGACTTCCACTTCTCCTTAGGTATCTCTGTTTATTTACTGTCATCCTCATTTCCCATGAGTCTCTGTGTAGAGCTCTATGTGTGGATATGGGATAGAGTCACCTGGCCTCTGGCTGGTGGGATTCCCTCTCCCTATTTCTTACCATCTTCTTTTTTTTTCTTGATTAGTATTTGAGTTGTCTCTTTCCTGTCCCTCCCCAGCCAGAAGGGTCCGTTACGTTGGTCTCCCCAACCCCTCTATTCCTGTTGGCTAAGACCAACCCTTGGCAACCCTTCAGGAAGGTCTGCCAGGAGTGTTGGGTGTGCCTAGGACAGGAGTGCTGATGCTCAGTAGCACGGTAACAGGATGTTGTGCTACTGCTCAGTACTGATGCTCAGTAGCACAGTACCTCCCAGCCCCAGGGGAGGATGGCAGACTGAAGGGAGATGACCCATTCTCCTTTCTACTAACTCTTTGTTTTCCCGCCCCCAGATTTCTTGATTTGATATTGAAAAGTAAGCCAGCTTCCCTCTGACTCCTTCCCAATCCTCTTGTTTAATTTTCTCTCTCTACTATCTCATATGAGTTCCGACTCTAATACTCTTCTCTTCCACCCCTCATTGCCTTCTTTATTACAAATTCAATTTAAAATGGAAAATGAGAAATAAGGAGAAAGGATTTTTACTTTGAAAGGAAGCAGTAACAAGACTTCCAGTTGTTTGGTACATTTAAGGGTTTGAAGTTGTGGGAGTTGTAGAAATATGCCCGTTTTCTGGAAGCTCCCTGCCTGCTGCTTCTCAGCACTGCCTTCTGGTGCCTGGGAGTCTATTAGTTCCTGCCAGGGGCCCACATGGAAGGACATGAAAGGACACTGGAAGATTTGGATGACGATCTCATCAGTTTGCACAGGTGTGTCTAATCCATAATATAAGGAAAGCCAAAGTAGAGAAAACAGTACAGCATGGGTGCCCTGACTGATATGCCACTTACTAAAGAATTATTGCCTATTTGAGTACATTTCTATTTATATCCTTGTTTGCAAGTACATTGGGTAGTTTTGAAATTTAAGCAAAGAAGACTTTGTTTCCCATGACAAAGCAAAGCAACATTCATTAGAGATATCATTTGCTTAATGAACATGAATTCAGAATTTCATTCACCTGAAATTCTGAAGAACACCCAGCTTGGAGGGGTCACGGTGCCAAAAGCTTCTCCTTCTACCTGTGTCCTGCAGTATTTGCTTCTTAGACTTCAAGCGAAGACCAAAGGTCTAGATTCAAAGGGTATTTATTAAACTTTTTAACCGAACTCCACTAATAATGAACTTAAGATTTAAAAAGAGGTAGAGCAACTGTCTTACAAAAGCAGAGGGAAACCAGGGCTTCCATGGAGGAATTCCCTATCCAGGTTCCTATTCTATGCTTTATGCAAATGAGAGAAGTGCTTATTCCTAAGCAGTTGATTATAGGTCATAAGCTTAGTGGTCAGACACAAGAGGCTAGGGATACTTCCCAGGGGCTGGTTATTTCTTGGCAGTTGAAATAGGAATATCTCTAGGGAAAAAGCTTCAAAGATTCAGTCTGCAGCTCTGCAAGGAATACTGAGACTCTGTGTGACTTGTGGTTAACCAGTGGCTGCCAGGCTCCTGCACTGGGTCCTGGTGGCCACTCAATACTTGTCTTCCATGTGCACAAACTCCTTAATAGTAATTATAAAGTTTAATACCATTTTTTGCATTTTGTATTTTTTAGACTATAATTACATCATTTCTTCCTTCTTTATACTCCCTCTGAACCATCCCATATACCCCTCCTTGCTCTTTCAAATTCATGGCCTCTTTTTTTATTAATTGTTGTTATATACTGCTTACATTACTTGTATGTATATGTTTTCAGGACTGACCTTTGGTAGCAGATAATCAATTGGTGTGCTCTTTCCTGGTGAAAACTATTTCTCCCATTCTCAGCATTCCTCAGTTGCCTGCAGTTTTTGTGTAGAGTTGGGGCCTTCTGAGCTTCCCCCATCCACGTTAGCTTGTCTATTGGTGTCCTCCATGTTCAGGTGACATATAGGCAGCCATATGTGAGACTGTCAGTAGCTCCTATCATTCCTAGGAGGTATAATCTCTTGCCTGTCCCTCTGACTCTTACAATCTAGCTTTGTATAGCAAAACGTTTGTATATTTTAACCACAAAGTTGTGCTTGAATTCGGCTCCTTTTAAAATACTCTTTCTAATAAAGAACTTAGGCTATAATACTCCAGAAATGATGGGTGTTATTTGTTGAATAACAAGTAGTCAAAGTTATATAGTGATACAGTTAGGTCTAAAAGTTGATAAAAGTTCCCATCTGTTTAAATGTATGACTTCCTAGAGGCTTTCTAAACAATTTTCTTTAAAAATAAATAGGAGTTGGGAGTCATTATAAATTTCTCTCTTATAAGAATTTTCATAGACCAAGGCTTTTACAGAAGTAATTTGAGTTCTCATAACATGGCAAAGTAGTGGTGGCTTGTAGCCTGGACTTTGGGCTAACAGTAGTGCAGGAAATTACCATATCCTATTCATATATATTTATGTTTATATGATTGGTTACACAGTGGATGCTAAATTTATCATTTAGCACTAATATTTTCACCTCATGAAAACTCATAATGAATTAGTATTATCAATTACTCAATGATCTCTGACTGTAATCTTCAGAATGGCAGCCCTTTATACCCCAGGTATCCCCTGTTTTATCATCATCTTGACCTCCTTTCTGTGTCCCTTCTCTTGGTTAGGCATATGTTCACTGTGTGATTTTACAAGATGAACTAGCTCATTTTCCTGCTGGCAAGACAGGTTCCTGGGGACATCGAGCAGCTAGGGATTTGCATGTGCTTGGAACCCATAAGAAGGCTGCTGGAGCCCTACCAGANGCTAGGAGGTAACTAACAGGAGGCCTGGATATCTGACGAGGATGGCTGTCTTTCTGAGCTCTGCAAGTGCTCATTTCCATTCAGGACAAGTTCTGTCCATTGGGGAATCTGTTGACAGTTAATTAATGGCAAAAGTGTCATTTTATTTCAGTCTCTATTCATGACTCTCTTTGTGTTCCTCTGAATTAGCTTGATCAATCATTTCCCACATGTCTGCCATTCCAGTATTTGCCACTTTGTGTTCCAAAGTTTCAGTTGCCTGTGATTTACCATGGTTTCCAAATAATGGATGGGGGGTTTAATTTCCAGAAACAGCTAATGTACCCGACAGGGGCTGTGGTGTCTTATTGGAGCTGGTCCGTCCAATTGACATTTACTGTGAATTTCTTGTTGTATTGCAGATGGGTGTGTGCTGGTTGGCATTAGCTGAGCACGCTTNAGACATTGGGTTTGATCCCAGCACTACAAACACAGAAAATGAAAGAAAAAAGAAAACATTACAGAGGGTCAGGACTACTCATGGTGTCAGACTTTCAGTGAGAGGGTAGGAAGTAGATTTTGTTAACAAAAAATGATAAAACATGTACACATTGCCAAGTTTGCTGTCTGAGCTTAGGTGCTGGACTCTCTCCATGCAGATCTCTACATTTTAAATATCAGGAAGATAGCTTTGATGGAGACCTCAGCATAAGTATGTGCTCTGCCATCACAGTAAAACAATGTGCCAGGTGTTAGCTGCAGTTCTACATTGAACATGCTTAGCTGACCTGTTTATGATACTTGCCTTTGGTTTCCTTCTCCTCCTCTCCTTTCCCCTCTCTTCCACTGGTTTTGGTGGTAGGGAAGGAATCCAAGACCTCAAGCATGCTAAGCACATATTCTCCTGTGGAGCTTCACCTCTGGCTAATTTATCTTAAACCTTGAAACTTCTTAGCAAANTCAATTTTAGTTGTAATTCTGATAAGCAGGAGATGATCTTCCTGATGCAGAGGCACCCTGGGTCTTCCATCTCCATCAGTCACTGTCCCTTTGTGTTTCCCCAAGTGACCCATTGGGTAGCTCCAGGCANCCGAAGCATGCACCTGAAGTGGGAGGAAAGTAACTGTTTTAACACATTGAAATTACTGCATCAGCTCTTGATGAAGAGGCAAATATGAATTGTTTTAGTTAAAAGTCTTTTGAAGTTTGGCAGCTCCCCATGTTGAGCAGAGGCTGACGGCATTCCAGGTCACGTGTCCTGAGGCTTTGTCTCATTGTAAGCGTGAGTGAGCTGGAGCTTCAGCTCCCACAGATGAGTTGTGGGCGTGGCCTTCTAGCCTTGTGCTTCCTTCCAGCCTCCACTTTCACCCGCCATGCTTTCATAATAGACAACCTGCTCCAGAAATGTTCCAGAAAGCAGTGAATGACTTATGACAACAGTGACCCTGTCAGTCCTGTGGTCTGTGCTCTGTGTGCACACACTCTTCCACAGGCAGCCCTGTGACCTCACCTCATCTCATGCAGCAGCCTGTGTGTTGGCTATTGTGACTGGTGCAGGTCAGTCAGGCAGTTCACCCTGTGGAAACCCGACTTTCNACTTAAACATTCTCTTTCACACACCATTTAAAACTGGGCACTCATCGGTCACTCTTTAAAAGCAACTACAATTTGAATTGAACATATGTCATTTCCAAGGTGATCTGTCCTGCAAGACTTATGTCTGCTCTTGGAATTTCTCTTCCNCTTACATACAAAGCACATGCAAAATCCTTTTGCTCTAGTTTCTCATCAAAAATGTCTATTTTGTCAATGCATATGTGGTGTGTGTACATGCATGTAGATGTATGTGTGTGGAGGTGTGCATGCACATCTGTCTACATGTATGTGGAAGCCAGAGGCTGACATGAGGTATCTTGTTGATAAGTCTTCACCATATTTACCAAGGCAGGGTCTCTCCCTAAATGTGGAGCTTGCCAGTTCAGCTGGTTTAGCCAGCCAGTTTGCCCCCTGGGATTCTCTCTGCACCTCTCAAGCCACCATGCCCACCCAGCTCTATATATGTACTGGGGAATCCAAAACCCTTTCTCACATTTGCATGGCAAGTGTCATCCATTGAATCATCTCTCTAGCCCGCAAAGGTTTTATTTTCAATTTTAAAATTGACACATAAACTGTGCATTTTGGGGGCTGGAGGGATGGCTCAATAGGAAAAGTGCTTGTTGCACAGGTGTGAGGATCTGAATTTGGATCCCCATCACGTAAAAGCCAGAAAGTAGACAGGAGGAACTAAGCACTCAGTAGCCAGCTAGTCTAGCCAATCAGTAAGCTCCAGGTTCACTGATAAACCTTGTTTTAGTAAATGAGAGGGAGACTGATCACGGAGGATGTCACAGCCTCTGGTCTCCGCACACACATGCGGGGAAACACATACACACAATGCTACACACAGACGCACATATACATATGCATACACACATGTATATCCATGCATGCACACATTCACATATACATTCATTTATACACACACCCACACATACACATACATAACAGCTGTGTATTCACGGATGTCACATGATATTTGGACACATCCATATACAGGTCTACTTTTGACAAGAGCTCACATTAGACTCGGTGTCACCAGTGCCATTGTGCATNTGGGTTAGGAGTTGAGTTGGGCAGATAGTAACAGCAATGTCATNAGCACATGAAGGAGACTTTCAGAGGACTCTGTAGGNCAGCAGTTGAGAGCTAGCCTGGCAACTTCAAAGAGTCCTCAGGGACCCAGCTCCATCTTGACTCCATTCTCAGTCTCCAGGCAGAAGAACATGGCTTGCCTGGACCAGTAGCCTGCCATCTCTGACCCAGTTTGTGAAGACCCTGGGTGGGGTGAGATGGAGTGTGACAAAGGTCCCATGCAATCAGCAAGCCTTTTAGCTAAAACTTAGACTTGGGGCTGCACTGGGTTGCAAAGATAGTTGGGAAGTGT
Organism: Neotoma lepida; assembly: GCA_001675575.1. Classification (NCBI taxonomy): domain Eukaryota; kingdom Metazoa; phylum Chordata; class Mammalia; order Rodentia; family Cricetidae; genus Neotoma; species Neotoma lepida. The sequence continues at coordinate 23,869 of LZPO01066733.1, forward strand.
TCTTTGAGCTAAGGATGTTTTCCAGGATTTAGAAGAAAGGGTTAATGGGAGGCCAGCAGGTGTCTCCACCTCAACAGAGCATTAATTCAATCACTTGGGCTTAGAATAATCATTTTTAAATCTCTACACATTTGTGATTAAGATAGTTTGTCTCTAGTCAAATTATGAACTAGGAACAATCTAGTTAAATCTTACTTGAGTTGCCCCTAATTTGCATAGAAATTAAATTTCCTATTACTTTGGATTTTAAAAATTGAATTAAATATCTAATTTTTTTTGTGAAAGCAATTGTTGCTATTAATTTCCAATCAGAGCAAAGGTATATCAAGTATCTAATGCATTTATCCATCTAGTTCTCAAATGACTTTCTCAGCTGAAACTGAGGGTTGTGTGGAAGGNACTAACTGGATGGAACAGGATTAACAACAGCCTGGCCTTGGAGGCTGGAACTTGGNAAGAGGAAAAGTCTCAACAGCAACAACAACAAAATGCAGAGGTGGAGTGGCAGGTATTGATCTGGTAGAAAGGATTAACAGCCCTGCCCTAGGGGCTATTGGGTGAAGTCTCAACAGAAAAAATGCAGGTGTACTGGATAGTGTTATGTCAACTTGACACAAGCTACAGTCTTCTGAAAGGAGGGAACCTCAAATGAAATAAATGCCTCCATATGAGAGGGCTGCAGGCAAGCCTGTAGGGCATTTTCTTAACTAGTGATTGATGGAGGAGGGCCCAGNCATATGGGTGGTGCCATCNCTGGGCAGGTGGTCCTGGATTTTATAAGAAAGCAGGCTGAGCAAGCCATGAGGAGCAAGCCAGAAGCAGCACCCCTCCATGGCCTCTGCATCAGCTCCTGCCTCCAGGATCCTGCCCTGTTTGAGTTCCTGTCCTGACTTCCTTCAGTGATGAACAGTGATGTGCAAACATAAGCCAAATGAACCCTTTTGCCCCCAGGTTGCTTTGGTCATGGTATTTCATTATAGCAATGGTAACCCTAAGACAGCAGGGGTGGCATTTTTTTTTATTTTGGAATAACTTTCTATTGGCTAACTACCAGATATCTCTGAATAATTAAAAATGAGCATTTTTACATGTCTTCCAGAGAGTTTGGCACATAAATATTGTTTGGGTTTAAATGTTAGTTACAAAAAAAATCAGTAAATGAATTGAGGTACTTAATACAGATGTTTAATTCATTTATGACAGTGTTCCTATTTCTTTTCAATATCCATTCAGAAAAGAGGCATTGAAGCTGCATGANTCAGAGGAAAGGAAGTGACAGCACCCTAATGCAGCTTGAACTCTATGAGGGATGACAGATTTCAGCAGCCAATACAGCCAGTCTCATGCGTGTGTACTTTGTCTAGGGCTATAAGCACTGAGAGAGTAAACATGATGAGAAGGTGCTTGTTTCCATTCAGTTTGAAGAAGGAAATACATTGATGCTGCAATCATTGATACCCTAAAATCAATGCCCAAATGACANTTGCAGCTACCATCAGCTGTGTGTGCAGAGGAAAGACAAGGATTCAGTTATACCTTAATTTCAGGCTNTTGCATGGGACTCAGGAGACTGCTAAGCAGAAGCCTGATGACCATGGGTTTGGTTATGGTTAGGGAAACATTAGCATATTTGACTCTCTAATGAGCTAGCTACAGAAAACAAAGGCAAAGAAAGCTGCTGGTGTTTGTGTGTTTTATATCAGAATACTACCTAGTTAGTGCTTCCCACCTTTGAGGCAGGCATTCTACCTCTGCCCCCACCCCAAAGCTGTTGAGAAGGTTTTTGGCAGATTGCAGGAAGCTTGTGAATCAACTTCCTGTGTTGGGTGCTACGTAAGGTATGTATCAGAGTTCTATTTCTGTAATTGCTTTGGCCCAGCTAATTTGTATATCCCATCTATTAATACCAATGCAACATCATTAATACTACGGAAGGAATACTTGACATAAATCCTTTTAAATGTGACAGGAGGAACCTCCATGAAAAAGAAAGAAACAAAGAAAAAAANAAAGAAAAGGATCCATTCAAAGATAGTTTTGCCAGCAGACANATTTCTGAATCTTACTTTTTTGGGTATATTTATTATTTCTGCTTAATTATTTTATATTTCTGTAGTCTGCCATTGATAGATGAGGCTAAGGGAGTTGCATTTATAATATTGATTTTGAGAAAATCTAGAGTAATTGAATGTCTCTTAACTGGCTTAGAGATGAAGAGCATGCAGCTATGAACACAATAAGACCTAGAGCTGAAGACATGATTTCCCTTGATTGCTTTAACTGGCAGCTTGACACAAGCTGGGGTCACTTGAAAAGGGAGTCTCAGTTGAGGGATGGCCCAGATCACACTGGCCTATGGACATTATCTGCGGGAACTTACCTTGATTATCAATTGATGTAGGTGGGTCCAGCCCACTGTAGGTAGCCACATTCTTTGAGCAGGTAATCCTGGGATGTATAGATGGATGAATAGATAGACAGACAGATAGATAGATAGATAGATAGATAGATAGATAGATAGATAGATAGATAGATAGATAGACAGACAGATAGATAGATAGATAAATAGACAGACAGACAGACAAGCATGATCTTGTGAGCAAGCTAGTAAGAAGCTTTACTCCACAGCTTCTACTTCAAATCCCCACTAAGTTCCTGCCCCAACTTCCCTCAATGAAGGTCCATGAATTATAAAATGAAGTAAATACTTTCCTTCTCATCCTAGTTTCTTTTCTGTTGTTGTGATAAGACAACTTATAGAATTGGGACTTAGAGTTTCAGAGAGTGAATCCATGACCATCACGACAGGGAACCTGGCAGTAGGCAGGCAGGCGTGATGCTGGAGCAGTAGCTGAGAGCCTACATCCTGATCCACAATTATGAGACAGAGAGATCTAATTTGGAATGGTGTGAGCTTGCAACCTTAAAGCCCACCCCCATCAATATGTCTCCTCCAGCAAGACCATGCTTCCTAATCCTTCTCAAATAGTTCCATCAGCTGTGGACTAAGCATTCAGATATATGAGTCTATGGGGCCATTCTCATTCAAATCAATTGATTTTGATAATGGTATTTGTCACAGCAGTATGATGAAGCTAGAACATCTACTATGACATTTTAAGGGTCAAGTGACAGGCTACAGATCAGTAGGTCAAAAATGTAAAGAGTGGTAGTTTCTGGGCTCTGGGAGATCTGTTTTGTATGGAAGAGAATGTTTTAACATTTATCAGCAAAANTCAGTGGAACAAAGCTGTTAAGTTATCAGGGACTGGGATGTGAAAGAGAGGATGAACAGTTGGCCCAGGAGTATNTCCCAGGGTGTGTCCTCAGAGACCTGCCCTTCTGCTCATTCACCCTCACTCAGAAAACCCTCACTAAACTGTCAACACACGAACCTTTGGAAACATTAAAGATTCAAACCATAGCAGGTAGATACAAACCAGCAGAGACATGAAGGCCTTGAAGGCTGGGAATTAGGAGCCATACCTTGAGTAGGTCTTGTGATTCAGGACTGATGAGCACCATACAGCGCATTGGTCTGCATGTGGCATTATTGGAAGTGTGTTGTACTCCATCCTTTGATATGACATCAGCCTAGACCAGCTATCATGGCTTGTCAACTGTGATATTATTTGAATAGAAAAATCCTCTTTTTATTCCTCTTGAAATATTTAGAGAAAATGCTGCTCTATCAAATTTAGATCATTTGTTCTTTTTAGTAGCAAAAATGTGTATATGTGTATACCTNTGTGTACGTGTCTGTGCTTGTGTATGCATGCATGTATGTGCACATATGTGTATATGAATGTACATGTGTGTGCATGTCTCTGTGTGTTTGTGTGTGTGCATGTGTGTGCAAACGTGTATATGTGTCTGAATGTGTGTGTATGTGTATATATGTGTGTTTATCTGTATATGTGTGCCTACATATGTGTGTGTATGTGTATGTGTGTGATTCATGTGTATGTGCATGNATGTGTGTGTGTTTCTTAGAGGCTTCCTTGTATTATGGTAGAGATGTAAAGTTTGTGGAGTTTTTCTTCCTTTAGACTACTTTGAGCTTCATGTACGAGGTAGCAAAGCAGATCCCCTTTGCCCAGTTCTGTGGGGCTCTATACAGGGAGATGTCACTCTCTGACTGGGGAGACCCCCCCACACAGAGAGAGACCCAGTAAGACAGGTGAGCAGTCTGCCTTCCCTGGGACCTGGGACACCAAGCAGACAGAAAGTCAGGAAATACCTAACTTGGCCTCTACATGGAATGATTTGGGCACTGGAATGTGCTGGGCAGGAAGAGCACACAATATAGGCCACAAGACTAGGCGGGTGCCACACCCTTGTAGACTTGGCTACTGGTGCAGTAGATGTAGGATGGTCACTTGAACCCAGAAGATCAAAGCCAGCCTGGCACTCTAGCAAGGCTCCATTTTAAAATATAAAATAAAATAAATAAAAAAGCCAACCAATGAGTCATGNAAATGACGTGCTTCATATCATACCTGCCTTCACACTTAAGGAAATCCTCATGGATTGTGTCAATGAGATGAAATAATATTGGCATAAATTGTAGCACACATGCCTAGTGCTTCATTAACTCCCATTGAGTGATATTGACTGTATGTGGGGAAATGTATTGAGAGTTGTTGAGGTACTGAGAACCAGCTAACTAAATTTAGGTCTCCTTAAAAGCATTCTTCAGAAAGAAGGCTGCCAACCCAGGCATTGACAGNAGAGGCCCTGCTGCACAGACGCACTCCCTCTCCACAACCACCATGNTGTCCTCTCATTTAAATATACACATGCAAATACATTTAAGAAACTTTAATTGCACTATAATAGACCATACTCTATANGTGGTGGAAGTGAGTTAGAATAGAAAGCACAATGCTAATGAATCATGGTCTTTTTATGAATAATTACATTTTACATATATGTTTGTCCCATTTCTAAGTGGAAAGCCATGTGCAAAGATAAACAGATACACATCACACCTGTCACTTTCTGAAGGTTGCCATCATTTAATTGCAAGTGTAGAAACTACAAATCATAATCCACAGAGGTTTACTGTTAAGAAAAATACCTAAAAAGACCTACTTAGCCATTACATTTAAATTAGTTGTTACATAATATTAAAATTGGGCACATGCTCTAATTAAGACATAACCCTGGTCCCTAACTAGGATTTCTAATGTAGTATCATTACTTGCCTTGAATTAAAGTAAATGCAGACCTAATTAGATAAATACAGTAGTTATCATGATCTGATTANTAAGCAGCAATTTGCAAGTCCTGTTGTGAAAGAAAATTTCATCTGGTTTTGTAAATATTGAAAGACAGTAGTGTAAGGGAAACTGTGTAGCCAAGGAATAAGAGAGGGGGATGTCCCATTTGTTTTACTGAATTTTCCTTCGCTTGGTAATTGTGTTTTGTATGTCCTTGTCTCAGTTCATTTTGTGCTGCTGTAATCAAATTTCACAGACTGGATGATTTATAGTGAATGGAAATGTATGAGCTCATTCCTTGGATGCCCCAAAGTACAAGGTAAGGAAGCTGGCACCAGGGAGGGCCTCATGTTGTGTCTTCATGTGGGAAAATGCAGAAAGGGAGGAAACAGAGAGAAGGAACATGAATGGAGGGCTCACCCCAACTGCAGAAGGTGGTTGTCTGCAGTTAGGGTGAGCCTGCCAAACACTTCCTAATAGGGTCCACTTCCCAACATCCCACATGGGATCAGCCGTGCCACTCATGGCCTTTGTGGGCACAGTCAAGTGACTGGGCTGCTCCTATGAAAACAAATGAGTGCTGGGCTTTCTGATTTGAGGTGACTTGTAATCAGCATAATGTCACTATCGTCTGCCACATTCCAGGTGTGATCTAAAATAGTTTNGATCCTGAATACCTTCTGAATGACCATGTGCTAAATGTGTGGTCCCCAGAGTGGCACTGCTGGGAGGTGGTGTAACCTGTGAGAGTCAGGGCCTAGTGGGAGGAAGATAGGCTATCAGAGCATGCGTGTCTTCTTTTGCCATGAGCAGCAGCCTGTCATGTGTCCCTGACTGGGCTGCTTCAGCTCAAAAGAACAAGGCTAGTGGGCATAGAGTGGACCCTTTGAAACTATGAATGAATAAGAAACTCTTTACTTACATGAATAACAGATATTTTTTTCACAGTGGTAAAAACTAAGAAATCTTGTGACTTTTGTTTTTATTCTGAGGAGTAATTTTCTTTTTTTTTAGATTTTTTTCTTTATTAAGAAATTTTTTATTCATTTTACACACCAACTACAGATCCCCCTCTCTTCCCTCCTCCCACCCCCAGCCTTCCCCCCAACCCACCCCCACTCCCTCCTCTGAATAGGTGGATTCCCTTTCCCATCCTCAGTTCTCAGCCACATGTTTGTTTCCAGTGAGATTCATTGGCCAACAGCCCAGCCTGGCCTTAGTTTATCTCTAGTTTATCNAGCTTTGATGCTCTATTTAAGGCCTTGGTACACACTCTACAGTTGTTGAGTTGCCACTCGTGTCTCCATGGTAAAGGATGTGAAAAGAATTCTGTATAATTCCACAAAATATTTACATACCCCAAACAATACATGGATCTTTGTAACACCCAGGAGTGAGGTGAGTTTAATATCATCTCAGCTTTGTACCTGACCTCTTTGTANCTGTACCATTGCCACATGGAGTTATAGTGACTGTAGTTCTCATACTGGTGGCAGTCAGATCAAGTTAAAAAGCCATATCTGTGACATGTCAAGTACTTGATTTTCCAAGGAATGGACAAAAATAGTCCCAAAATGAAAATTATAAATGACAAGGAAATGAAAGAGTGAGGTCTTATAGAAGAGGGGCTGTAGAACCCGAGTCACTTAGAGTCACACACAAAAGTGTCCTTTAGTGTTTAGCCACTCTTTGCTTGGACGAATGTGTAAGCTTTGATTGGGTCACAAGTAAGAAAGACTTACTGTTCTGTCCACAAGGAATGATGACATCCCATTTAATTAGAATACTTAGAAACAATATATGACAAATGTGATGTGGTGGAACATGACAGTGACTCATTCCATCTATAAATGATACACTCAAGACAAAGTCCTCAGCAGTTCCAGTACCCATGAAGACTACCGGAACCATCAGG
>LZPO01066733.1:39100-59923 GCA_001675575.1 Neotoma lepida
CCTTATTCTGCCTCACCATTGGCCAAACAGCTTTATTTATCAACCAATCAGAGCAACACATTTTTAGAAAGACATTCCCATCATTTCTTCTTTTTGTTTTTGTTTTTCAAGACAGGGTTTCTCTGTGTAGCTTTGGCACATTTCCTAGAACTCACTCAGTAGCCCAGGCTGGCCTCGAACTCAGAGATTTGCCTGCCTTTGCCTCCNGAGTGCTGGGATTAAAGGCATGCGCCACCACCGCCCAGTGATCTCTGTCCTTTGTAAAGAGAAGTTTCTTTGATGAGGGGTGAGAGATANACTTGTCTGTGGGTATAAAGATGAGTATTTAGGATTCAGTTAGGAATTATGCTGGTTTAGTAGAGAAGTGGTTCTAGGNTCTCCTCCAAGATGCATGGCCTCACTCGTCCCTGGTAGTTAGCTAGTTTTCCAGTACCAGGCATGATTTCTCTCTGGTTGTGTGAGCCTGAAGTCAAATTAGAGAGCTGGTGGTTACCACTAGAACATGCCTTCCACTATTGCACCCTTAGGGTTTATCATGCCATGCTAGTTATTGTTGTGTAGTCCATAGGTGTTATATATGGGTAGGACTGTTGGTTGCCTCTTTCTCTTGGAAGCTTACATGGCATCTTCTGGCATCATCAAAGCTACTCCTCAAGGAGGAGGCTTTTAGGTCAAACCCAGCTTGGATCCTCCAGGTCCTATGTCTGAAGTGCATGGTATCTTTGAAGGGATTGCCTTCAAACTCTGGGAGCCAACCAAGGGCAAGAGCAATAAACTATAATGCTTTTCGAGTCTCTTGAACACTTCTGACCAACGATGTGAAAGTGGGCTTCTCATGCGTGGTATTGGGGTTTTTGTTAGGTAGTCTTTAGCTCTTGAGGAACATTGTCAGGTCAGGTGGGAAAATTGCATTTAAACTATATGTAGTGCGTGTGTGTGTGTGTGTGTGTGTGTGTAAATTTAGATAAATAGATAATAACAATTCCTTACTACTTTTTGAGACGTCCTTACTGTTACTTTACCCTCCTCCCCTTCCTCTCCTTCCCAATTAAGTTCCCAAATTTTCCCCATTTCCCCCTTTAAGTTACTNACGTTCTGATATTCTCTCTATTGCCCCACCATGTGATCTTTTTGCCCCTTCTTGATTAGATACTCACCTCTGAAGAGTTGGAAGTAAGAAGCATAAAACAAGAGAGAACACTGGCATTTGTTTTTCTGGGTCTGGGTTATCTCCCTTAGTATTCATTTCCAGTTTCATCTGTTTATCTGCAAATTTCATTATTTCATTTTTCTTTACAGCTGAATTGTATTCCATTTAGGTTTAAAATGAAAAACAAACAAAAAATCCAGCACCTTGCTCTGTAACTCAGGCTGAACTTGAACTTTTGATTCTCCTGTCTCAGCATCTAGAAACGCAGGATTGTGGGTGGCCTCATCATCATAGCATGCATCTCTAGAACCCAAAGGCAGTTTTGTGACAGAATGAAGAGTAATTCACTTTCTTATAGATGCTTCTAGATCTATAAATAAATTGACATATTTAAAATGTTTTAACTTCAAAGTTGCAGGAGTTCCTTCTACCATTTAAAGTAGTTGGTCTTTTCCCTGCTTCTTCATTCTGCATAGTGCCATTTTCTGCACAAAAGAACTTCATTTTCTTGATTGATTTTGGTGTCAGTCTGGCACAGTGAGAGTTACCAGTGTTGAATTACTGACTCCCATCCCAANCAAAGACACACTTGAAGTGAATTGTCTTTGGAAATGAGACCGTCATAACCCAGTTNCCTAAAAGCCAGGGGCAATGACAGATAATGCAAATGCCCATNATCCTTCAGTGGTAATGACAAGATGACACTAATCAAAAACTTCCCTGAAAGAACACTGATTGGAGAATTACAACCTGCGGTTGAATGGAAAACAAAACATCTTCAGGTCAGGACTGAGATGCAGCGCTGCAATGGACAGCCTTTCTCTTTGAGCTTAGTGGTGTGTTGTTTCAATCCTAGTAGTCAGTTATCTATCAACCGCCAACCCTCAGAGAAAATAACCCAATGCTCTGATTGGTGCCAGTTCTTAATTGGCTACAGCCACTCATTTGAGACAGAAAGAATGCTGCTATGNGTGCCTGAATATTTCCTCACATGAGGAGATTTGAACTTGTCAATACTTTCTCAAATAAGCAGATTGTGATTAGCCATTTTAGGAGCAGATAGGAANATCTGATGAGCAGATAGAAGCCAAAATACTTAACATTTCCACTTTCTTTCCATTGATCTGTGAGAGCATTTTGATTTTATAAATAAAAAATAATGGTAAGACTTGTGTCTGCCAACTCTATGATGTTCAGTCTTGACTCCTTAAACATGTATTTACAAATGATTTTTTATTGTGGCATGGTCCCATGTTGAGTAGACAAACGCTGATACACTGACTGCTGCTTAGTAATTTACATGGGGAAAAAGGCATAGAAAGCAAGTGCTGGTTACTTCACCAACACATTCCAGGAAGACATGCTCTAACAGCTGGGGTGGGGGTGGGATTTCTCAAGGATGTAAGGATTTAGTTGACAGCTGATAGGTGAACTTATCTGTCTTAATCAGTGTTCGATTGCTGTGAAGAGACACCATAACCATGGCAACTCTTCTAAAAGAAAGCATTCAATTGGGGACCTGCTTACAGTTTCAGAGGTTTAGTTCATTGTCATCATTGTGGGAAGCATCACCGCAGGCAGACATGGTGCTGGAGAAGTAGCTGAGAGTTCTACATCTGGATCCACAGGCAGTAAGGGGGAGAGAGAAAGAGAGAGAGAGAGACAGACAGACAGACAGACAGACAGACAGATAGATAGACACTGGCTGGGCCAGGCTTGTACTTTTGAAAATCTCAAAGCCCACCTTTAGTGACACACTTCCTCCAACAAGGCCACACCTCCTGATTCTTTCAAATAGTGTCATTCCCTAGCAAACATTCAAATCTATGAGCCTATGAGGGCCAATCTTACTCAAACCACCACGATATCCCTGGGCAAAGGGGAGGGACAAAGNATATTGAGGGGACTGAGGGGACACTTCAGATAGAGAAGTAACAAGGACCACAAGGACTTATCCAGTCCCCAAGAAGGCTAGGAAGCTTAATGATTAAAGGGCAAAGTGTGAGCACCTGGTAAATAGTGTTTCAGACAGGTAGAAATCACCAGGGCAATCAGAGCTCAGGAGCCATTAAGAGATCATTGGAGTTTATTGTCAGAACAAAAAGAAGGATAGGAAACTGTAGGTAGGAATTTCATGTGCAGACTTGCATCTTAAAAGGCTCACTGTGGGCCAGAGAAAGAGGGTTGGAGCAAAGTGCTNTCACTTTTTGCACTAGGAATGGGTCTTCCTAATCTGTAACTGTCTTTGCATTCTCCTAAAGTTTTATTTATGTACTTTNTGAAGAGCAGAGATTTAATTTTTGCTGAAGTCCAGTTTAATTATTTACTTTTTGATAGATTAGACTTTTGCCCTGTAATTTAAAAACATATTACCAAATTTTTTTGATTTTATGATTTCTTCTAGAAGTCATAGACGTTTAGTTCAGTAATCTATTTGAGCTAATTTTGTATGTTATGCAAAGCATAGGTCGGAGTAATATTGTTATTCTTTGGCTGTGGCTATCTAGGCTTTTAGCATCATTTACTGAAGAGATTATCCACTACATTGTTTTTTAGGTTTCCAAAATACTAAATGATGGGACTCTGCCCAGTTTCTTCTTCAGTCACTTTGTCTCTTGATAGGCTCCTGAAACTTTCTAACAAGCCCCACATGCAGATTTTGGACCTGCACATCTGTTCTTCAAAGTTATTTTCTCGATGACAAGTGCTTTGTGTTCCCACTGAATTCTGGGAGCACTGTCTCCATCTAACAGATACCATGCTGTGAGAATTAGCATATTCATATCCAGCTTTGGCTGTGCAGAGAGTACCTTCCTTCATTTGTTCAAGCCTTTCTCATTTTCTCCCCACCGTGTTTCTGTTTCAGTGTATGTACTATACTTCTGCCAGATGTATGCCTTGATGATACTGTAAATTGTTTTGCCTTATAAGCTTGAATTTCTAGTGTTCTAGATAGCATATAGCTGTACAGTTTATTTTTCATATGTTGGCCTTGTGCCCTGCAACTTTATTAATACATTTTACTTAATACATTTTACTAACAGTCCTTGTAAATCATCTCTTTACAAATATGCACGGTTTTACTTCCTCCAGTTTAATCTCTATGCCACCCATGTCTTTGCTGTGACTATGCTGCTTTACTGGATAGAACTCCCAGTACTCGAGCTCAACAGAAATGAGAAGGGCAGCAACTGTACATCCTTGTTGACCTTACAGGAAAGTACCAAGTGTAAAGATAGCTAATAATTTATAAAGACTATACATATGTGATTGTCCTAGTTAGGCCTTCTTTTGGTGTAATGAAACACCATAACCAAAAGCAAGTTGGGGAAGAAGTTGGGTTTATTTGGCTTACACTTCTATATCTTAGTCCATCATTGAAGGAAGTCGGGACAAGAACTGAGACACAGCAGGGATCTGGAGGCAGGAACTGATGATGCAAAGCCCATGGAGGAGTGCTGCTTANGGGCTTGGGCANCACAGCTTGCTTAGCCTGCTTTTTTATAAAACCCAGGACCACCCGCCTAGGGATGTTTTTANGCACAAGAGGCTGAACCCTCCCCCATAAATCATTAATTAAGAAAATGCCCTACAGGCTTGCCTACAGCCAGGTCTTATGGAAGCATTTTTTTTTCAATTGAGGTTCCCTCTTTTCAGATAACTCTAGCTTGTGTCAACTTGACATAAAACTAGCCATCACAATGATTAAGCAGTTTCTATTCTCTTTCTAGTTCCCAGAGAGTGGCTTGGTTTTTAAGATGGAGATTTTGTCAGATCCTTCCCTGTATCTGCTATGATAGGATTTATATGATGTTTTGTGGCTTAAGATCGGGTAATCTTTCTATAATAGAAAGAAGGCATGAAGAGTATATGTGGAGATGCCTACAACTAAGAGATGTTTGATGTGTTTATGACGTATACTATCCTTTGATTTTGTTAGTGACCACCCTAGTTCTCTGTAGCAGAGTGTGTGGCACCTGGTCATGACACACAGTGTTTTCTTCATGGCANCTGTTACCAGACAGATACAAAGGAAATAAACCATTCAAAGGTGAGGTGCCTTGCAAGAAGCACTGCCCACTACCAAAACCACAGGGGTATACATTTCAGGAAGCTACCTTTTGGCCAGGTGGGTAGCCATAGGCTATTCCAGCAGTAATAGAGCAGAAGGTATTTCAGAGGTGAATTTCAAGTCCAGGATGATGAAGATTATTACTGGATCTAGCACTGATTGTATGTGTACACCTAGGGAATTGCTATGCCAACAAGAGTTGAACTCGGCCTCTCCCGTTTCATTGTGGGTGATGTCATGTAGAAACAAGGCAGTAGATGACAGGACAGAGCACTTAACTGAACAAAATGTTCTCTCTGCTGTCCCTGCCCCTGCAATTGCTGCCACTTGTGTCAACCTGGTTTTCCAGCAGGTCTGCACAGGCTTTTCCAATATTGGCTCCCTTACCAGAACTGCCTGTCTATCTATGCCCCTCCTGACCCCTGCTCACTTTCTCCATGTGTTCACTCCTTGTGATGAAGCCTGGGATGCACCTCCAGGGCCTCCACAGAAGGGTAACAGGTGTGAAGGATGAAAATTGGCCCATGCAGCTCAGAATCTGCCACAAGAATGGAGGAAATTATGAACTATGCTGTAGTTCAGCCCCACTGCTGTGGTGTATCCTCTTCAGAGAAGAGCTTGCTGCAGCAGTGTGCACATGCAGGGTGAGCAGCTGATTGGTGTGGTGCACTTCCATGGGAGATGCAATCAGCTGGGCTAACTCTGATCAAGAAGGGAGAACAGAGGACGGGTGTTTAAACTTTGTAGTAAAAGTGTCTTTTCTACTAAGTTAACTGCCTTTGAGGTTTCCTTGCTTTGTGCTATGACTATTACAGATGCACTGCTTTGAGATGGTTTTAAGGACTGTACCTACACCAAGCTCTGCCAGAGTTTCCATCCTGTTGTTTGTTTTGTTTTTATTTTGTTTTGGCTTCTGGCTGCTGAGTCAATTCTGAATCTCTGCCCTGATACTGGGGACCACCAAGCAGANTCTGCAGCCTGAGGAGTATGGTTGCCCTGGCTGCCTCAAGAGGGCTAAGCTGAATGGTTCTAAGTCTCCTTCAAGGGGAAGGATGCTTCAGAAAAAAAGTCCATTTTCTTTTTTTCTTTCTCAAAATATCACAGAAAAAGTGCTTCTAGAAATTCTCCAGGGTGCTGATACTCAGAGGTTCAAGATATAACAAGAGCAAATACTTTTTACAAAGCAACCACTAAAGCACTCCACAACAGAATTTGAAAGAACTTTCTCTTTAAAGAGACAGATAGCAAACACTTGTTCTGTCTCAACTGTTCACTTCTGCTGTCATAGTCCAAAAGCAGTCAGAACAGTGAGCTCCCAGATGGGCATGGCCGAATTCTACTACAAAACTCTTTGCAGAAACTATGGGTAGGCTAGTTTTGACTCTCTGGCCACAGTTTGCTCATTCTGCAATGACAATGCCGAGAATGGGCAGTAAGACAATGAATGTGCATAGGAGAGTAACAAAGAGGAATGCAGCTTATCAACCCACAAGAGACTTGTCTTGGGATGCTCTTTGATACTTGGTAGAGTTTTACTTCAGCAGAGAGTGGAAAGTGTGTGTGTGTGTGTGTGTGTGTGTGTGTGTGTGTGTGTGTGTATCAGTGCAGTTATATGTTTATTAGAATGTGCTTTATGGTTGTAAATTATGTCAGAAATTTCCTGAGTCATGCTGCTATAACAAGGAAGCTCAGTGGTCAGGGGCTTAAATCACAGAAGTTCCAGTTTCTTCCTCTTCCATGTCTTAACTTGGTGGATGGTTCTGTTCCATAGTTACTCAGGTACTTAGTTTATTTTCATGTCTTGATCTAGCATACCAAGGACATTTTCATGTTTCACATGTTGGAATCTAGGCAACTTTCTATCCATCTGGGCTTTCATTGGTATATGAAAAAGGAAGCTGACAGCTCAACCACAGATATATTACATGAGCTGCCCCTGGTCTACTGATGAAACACAACTTGTCCCACCACACTGTGCTGCATGGGGGACACAGAAGTGGAGCGAGTCTGGGACGTCTGCAAACCCAGACTCTTTGGAAAGGGGTTATTGTGAAGGATGACTGGTGATACCAGCTGAGGCAGGAAACATTTAGAGCCACTTGAATGTAAGGCAAGATAGCGGCTATGCTTTGTGTGACAGGTTCTTGGTGTAGGTATAACAAAGAGCTTGACTGAAGAAACATTTCTCCCAATCCCATTGCATTACCAAGATTCTAACAATGATCTGGCGTATTTGTTACCTATTGCTATGTAACACATTGCCCCCAAATTTAGCTAAACAATTGACATTAAGACCTTATAATTTCTCAGAGTCGGGAAGTCATGAGTATCTCAGCTGTCTGTCAGTAGTTCAAGGTGTCTCAAGAAGCCCCAGTCAAGCTGTCATAGGATCGACTGACATACAGACCACCTCCAAGTTCACTCACACAAATGTGTACCTACAGCTTCAGCTCCTCAAGGGNACACTCCAAAGGCTGGCTAGNCTTGTTATCAGCATGGCACTCCTCAGAATGGTGCTAAGAAAGGTAAGATAAGGTCCATGATGGGAGCTAATTTCAACTGCAATCTAATCTCAGCCAGTCTTACCATAGTGGAAGAATGACACAAGGGACCATCTTGGTGTTACCCCTATGCTGGCTGTTGCAAAGCATCACGCGTTACATGCTGTCATCAAGCCTGGAGTAGACTACCCTGAGGAACAGCAGTGCTATAATGAGTCAAAAAATGTGACCTGTGAGAATTTTTCTCAGATAAAACTGCTTGTGGCTTATTGAAGTCAATGAAGAAAAATCTTATTTTGTAGCCTCAGGATTCCTTGGGGTCTTCAGTACACTAGCTTTCTTTATAAATCTGAGCAGGATTGGGATACATGATAGGACATGTGCCTCACACCAGACCTCTGGGTGTTTTCTTGGAACATCAATTAATAATTTTCAAAGAAAGGATGGTGTTCTGGTGTACGAAAGTAAACACCCCAGAGGAACACATCTCACCATTTTACACTGGTAAGGACAGAATAATCATTCAATGTTCCAAAATTGGGTCATGGGTTGATTAGTGGAGAATGAGTGTGGTGCTGACTTTGACACAACTGAAACCTCCTCCAAGGGAAAATTTCCACCCTCCCCTTATATGCTCTCCTTCCATCATATAACACAGATAGTATAAATGCTAACTTGTGACATCGCAACAGTTGCATCGCCTCACCCAGTGCAGCACTGCTGTGAGTCATGGCAGGAGATAACACCTTCATTTAGTTAAAGTTCATCTTCAAGGCCTGACTTGCGAGAGGCCTTTCATGTAAGTGCTGCGTATTGATGTAAGTCCTGGAATTATTAAAATGCTTACGGTAGGAGGGAAGACAGGAATCATAGGGATGACAAGTGTTTATGAACAGCAACTTAATTAGGGTGAGAAGGGAGAGCTACAACTGCAGTGAGCTTAAGTGGCCTGAACCTGGAGCCACAGTGTGCTGTGCTGACACAGGAGTCTGCTTAGCTGTGACCTCTGAGGGGAATCAACAGTAACCTTGTAAACACAGGGTGCACATTCTCATAGGTTTATGGCCTGTGAATATTAAAAGTTCCCAATTTCTCTGTGACTAACTCCCAGCTACTGATTGATACTTCCTGTTACTGTTCAGTCTTTTTTTTTTTTTAATCTTCCCTCATAATTACATCCTGACTGCAGTTTTGCCTCCCTTCCCTCCCACAGATCCACTCCACCTCCATCAACCCTCAGGAAAGGGCAGGCCTCTCAGGGACATCAACCAACACAGCATAATAAGCAACCACAAGACCAGGCACATACCATCACATCAAGGCTGGCCAAGGCAACCCAGTGAGGAAAAGGGTCCCAGAAGCAGGCAAAAGAGTCAGAGACAGCCCCCACTCCCACGGTTAATAGTCCAACAAGAACACCACGCTACTCAGCCATAACAAATATGCAGAAGTTCTAGGTCAGACCCCTACAGGCTTCCTGATCTCTTCAAGCCTTCATTAGTTCTGGTCAGTAGATTCTGTGGGCCTTGTTGTTCTGGTGTCCCTAACCCCTCTATTTCCTCTCATCCTTCCTCCTTCTCCTCAGAAGGACTCCCTGAGCTCCACCTAACGTTTGGCTTTGGGACTCTTCTTCTGCTCCCATCAGTTGCTGGATGAAGTCTCTCTGATCTTGTTGGNAACAGTTCTGCTAGGCTCTGGGCCCAGAACACTCTGCAGGCAAGATAAACTGTAGGTTGAAAGTTTTGTGGCTGGGTTGGTGTCTTAGTTAGGATTTCTATTGCTGTGAAGAGACACTATGACCATGGCCACTCTTATAAAGGAAAACATTTAATTGGGTGACTTACAGTTTCAGAGGTTTAGTCCATTATCATCCTGGTGGGACATGATGGCATGCAGGCAGACATGGTGCTGGAGAAGGAGCTAAGAAATCTACATCTTGATCTAAAAGCAACAGGAAGTGAACTGAGATGCTGGGTGTAGTTTGAGCATATATGAGGCCTCAAAGCCCACCTCCACAGTGACACACTTCCTCCAACAAGGCTGTACCCACCCCAACAAAGCTACACCTCCTAATAGTGCCACTCCCTATGAGCTTATGGAGGCCATTACATTCAAACCATCACAGTTGATGTCCCACTCCCACCACTTGAAGACTTGTCTGGTTACAGAAGATGTTCAGTTCAGGCTCCATGTCCCCCATTACTAGGAGTCTTTGCTAAGGTTACTCTCAAAGATTCCATAGAGTTTTCATTGTACTAGGTTTTCACCTTGGACCCAAAATGCCCCCCAATTCCAGTCATTTCTCCCAGTATTTCTCTCTCCCTCTCCCACCACTTGATTCCTCATGTTCCCAACTCTATCTGTCCCCAGTCCACCCTCAAAATCTGTTCTATTTCTCCTTCCCAGGGAGATCCTTGTACCCCCCTCCAAGCTCTCCTTGTTACTTAGCCTTTATGGGTCTGTGGACTGTAGCATGATTATCTTTTACTTTACAGCCGTTATCCACTTATAAGTGAGTATATACCATGTTTGTCTTTCTGGGTCTGGGTCACCTCACTCAGGATGTTTTTTTCTAGTTCCATCAATTTGCTTGCAGTTTTCATGATGTCATTTTTTTTTTTTACAGCTGAGTAATACTCCATTGTGTAGATATACCACATTTTCTTTATCCATTCTTAAGTTGAGAGCATCTAGGTTGTTTCCAGGTTCTGGCTACTACAAATAAAACTGCCACGAACATAGTTGAGCATGTGTCCTTGTGATAAGGTATATGCCCAAGAGTGGTATAACTGGGTCTTGAGGTAGATCCATTCCCATATTGATTTGCAAAGTGGCTGTGCAAGTTTGCACTCCCACCAGCAGTAGAGGAACATTCCCCTTTCAGTATGGTAGTTCTTTTTAGATCTGCCCAATAGTAATTTGAATTACACATGCAATTGCAACAGCCTTTGGTGTTAAGGCCAACAAATGTATTAGTTACTTTTCTTATTGTGACAAAATATCTGGCACAAAATAGCTTTCAAAAGGGTGGGGCTTTCAGTTTAGGAGTTTGCAGCTCATCATGGTAGGGAAGGCACAGTGGCAGTGCACAGGCCACTAGTCATCTGGTGCTGGCACTCAAGCAGCCAAGAGAGGACTGGGATCTGGGCGAGGCCCATGGACCTTAAGTCCCATTGTCAGTGACTAACTTCTCCTCCAGTGAGGCCTCAACCACTCACAATTCCTACAACCTACTGAAATAGAGCTGCCAGCTAGAGAGCAAGTATCAAATGCGTGAGCCTGCCTGGGGATGGTGGGGGACATGCCCCATTCAGATCACAGCACATTTTAGGTGTTTTGTTGAGATAAAGTTTTATAACCAGCCAAGTTAGGACCAGATGAACAGCATAGTGAAAGTAGTGTTCATGAAATGTCCCAGAAAGTCCATCTGGNATAGTTGCTAAACATTCATGCATTGGTCAATGTGTCCAGATCAGTTTGAGACAGTTTCCAGTGCTAGACACACTTTTCCTATCTCTTGATACAGAAGAGAAAATGTATCTTTTCATGAAAGTTACCCGGCAGATGACCAATAACCTTTAGTATGTAACCGGGTGTTGTTATTTTTTCTCTTTTGACAGGGAGACAATACCTGATTATTCAAACAAAAGTCACTGAGGGAAAAGTGATGGCCAGTCACTGATATCTCTGATGCAAGACTGATGGAGAGGCTCCTGGCATCATTTACCAGTGATACTGAATGACCATAGTCACAGAGGTGTCAGGGCAACAAGAGAGCCTAGTGGCACAGACATCACTTTAGAAGGCAGTGGTTCTGGCCACTTCTGGTCACACCCTCTACATCTGTACTGGATGCAGCTCATCTTGCTAGAGCCTAGGTTTTGTGACTATAAGTCAAAGCTCTCAAGTGAGAGAAGCAGAGGTTAATTATTCACCATCTCCTATACAGTAAGCAGGAAGGATGGGTTTGCCAAAGATTCCAAAGCAGGCAGCACAATGGGAGGCTTTGCACTATGAAGGGAGGAAGCTTTACCAGTGTTGAGGTGAGAAGCCGAGGTAGCTAATTAGAAGCCAGGAATCGTGTGGCATTGATTTGGGAAGCATATTTGAATATTGTTTGGTTCTGTGTGGTAAGTAGGGCAAACATTAGGGAAACTTGATTTTTGACTGAGTTCTGGCTGTTCTGCACACATGGCTTTTCCTCCTAGGCCATCTACTGCAAAGGATGTTACTCTGAGAGACCACATCTATTTGTTCTGTCTGTTTTCCACTGTCAGTTTAATCTTTCAGACTAGAAAATGACACAGAGAGGTGCCATCCAGCATTCAGCACAGTACCCAGACCATTCAACAGGTTCAGTGGACTCTAGTTTTGAAATATAAAGTGATAATAATCTATGCTGGATTGGAGTTGTTTGCTTGCTTGTTCAAAAGGAATCTTTTGTATCCTAGGCTGTCCTAAATCATACTGTGTGGCTAAAGATGGTCTTGAACCCCTGACCCTCCTGCTTCCACTTAGAAATTTCACTAAGAGAATGTGGAAGGTTTTGTTTGGAATTTTCTTCTGCAGTACATTGGAGAATCGACAGGGATGGGGTGCTGCAGGCTGATTTAGTGCTTGGTATTGGTGACATTTCAGAACAGGAGATACAGGGTCTTCACAGTGATAATATATATATTTATATTTATATATATATTTATATATTTATGGAGCTGCCATCAAGAGTAAGGCAAGTCTCTGGAGTTGAGAGCTCTTTCAGAAAGGCTGGGGAGGCAGCAGGCACATGTCCAGCCCAGCAAGAAGTCAGAGAGATATATACAACTTCATCTCTTTTCTTTGATGAAGTCTAGAAAGGCAGTTCCTTGAAAAGGAGACAAAGTAAAGAGAACATTACAGAAGAGTACATCTGTGTCACCTTACATAAAGAATGACAAGTGATCATCTGGTGTGCCTTACTCTTTTCTTTATATTGTTTTAATTTTTTTTACTATCATGTGATATTGCAGGGTCTAGTGCACAAGTGAATACAAAGTAATTTATATTGTGCAATTAAGAAGAGAATAATTATAATGAGTCACTCCATATTCCTTGATGGCTTCTGAAAACCAGTGATGCCTGGAAGAGATTGAGAGCTACAATTAGTATAAACTGTTTAAGAATAACGGGAGACATGGAACTCCTAATTACAGAATGGTCTGTTGATAACTTGATGTTGGTTAGTGTGATTCATGCAGCCTTTATTTAGTCATTTCTTCTCACAACCTGCACAACCCTGGTTGTACAGATTAAAATGTAATTTGACCTTAATTTGAACTACTGTAATTTTGAAGAATTGCAATTTAGATTCCTGCTGTTAAACAATAAGGAAGTAAATTAGAGTTCATTGAACCAGTGCTACTAATTTTTTAAACTATTTATTTTGAGTGTACTATAGATTAGATGACAATGGAAAAGTTAGCATAGTAATTCTTGGGTTATCTTTGTGCCCATTCCTCCATCTGGAGAAGAACAGTATAATCTGAAATCTGGTGCATTTGCAGTGGTGCTTAGCAGGTTTCATTCAGATTTTGCTATGCACACTCATTTGCCTGTGTGACTATGGCTCCGCACATCTTCATTGCACACATTGATGTCTGAATTTACCACCACTATGAAGATGCAAAGTCACGCAGTCCCAGGAAGAGCATCTCCGCACTGCTCTTGTGAAGCCACATGAATGTTTGCCACCAATGTGTCCCCAGGAATACTTTATGGGCCTGTCATATGACATAGAAACTCCAGCACTACATTTCTGCATTGATCCCAGCTCTTCTGATATGCCCAATGCATCTGTATCTGGGGCTGGCTCTGCCATCTTCCCAGATGAGAGTTCAAGACACCAGTGCACCATAGAGTGTAGCTCATTGGTTGTATGTCTGCTATGAAAATCTATCCTGGTTCTGTTCAGTGGAAAGTTAATTGTATTTTTACTGTTGAACCAGCTTGTCTGATTTCAGATTAGGTATGGAAGTCAGTCCTTCAGATGCTTATTGTTAATTTTCAATTGGACGGATGGGTGTTTCCAATTCAGTGGTGACAAAGAGAGCATGTAATTGTCCCTCCAGGATGTGTGGTCCTGGGCTAATATAGGAGCTGTATTACCAGAGCTAGGTCCAGGAGTGTAAGGATGGTCTGAAGGGGTCTGGCTTACTCACTGGGATGGACTTATGCATAGCCCATGAAACCCAAGCTAGACTAGAAGAGTAAAGATGGGTAGGAAGGGACCTGGGTCACTCACCAGCCCTGGCTGATTCCCAGGCTGTGCTAGGCCTTTGGTGTAAGAACAGTTCAGGCATGTGGGCATCTGTCACATTAACCTGGATGGCTTTGGCATAACTTGTGTGATTGCAGATATCCTGGGCATGTGGGGATGGAACAGGCAGGTGCAGGTCTGTGTTACTTATCAGCCTATCCCTGGATAACTGACCCACATGTGCAATAACAGTAGGAACCCATTCATGTCAAAGCTCTCACTTATCAACACTGTTGCTTTGCAAATTAAGTCTTCATCACATGAACTTGAGAAGACAGAGTCAAATTATACTCGATCCCTTCTCCCTCCTCAGCAGGATGAGGTCAGTGAAGGCTGGACTCAGTGATACAAGATAAAGGGAGTCTTCTATTTCTTCCCATAGTGTTTCAAGGATAAACACAATACAGTACCCCTTCCTGTATGATTTGCTACAAGTTATGTCCCACAACGGAAGCAGTGCAACAATGTGTANTGTACCTTTACATATTTTTAGAGGATGTATTTAAAACAAACATATAAAAAAGAGGGGCATCTCTACATAAATGGAAGTAACATTTCTATATTTACATTTAAAAACAAGTACAAGATGCCAGCACATTTTAAAAGTTTGTGTATATATAATGCAATACCCAGAAAAGCTGAAGATAAATAAAACTGAGAACTATACAAAATGATGCACCGTAGGACCAGAGAGATGTCAAGGCACAGCTTGACAACCTGAGTCACAAAGGCCATGGGCAAATACTGGTCCCATTCTTTTGGTTTCTCTAGCCACCAGCACCAAAATAAGCACAGCTGTAGTCTTTATAAATTACCCGGTGTGCTGGTTTGAATGAGAATAGCCTCCATTGGCTCATAGATTGGAATACTTGGTCACCAGGGAGTGGCACTATTTGAAGGGATTGGGAAGTGTGGCCTTGTTGGAGTAGGTGTGACCTTTTTGGAGGACATGTGCCACTGGAAGTGGACCTTTAAGGTTTCAAGAGCCCAAGCCAGGCTCAGTGGCTCTCTCTTCTTGCTGCCTGTGGATCTGGATGTAGAACTCTCCACTTCTCCAGCATCATGCAGTCTGCCATGATGACGTGGACTAAACCTCTGAAACTGTAAGCCAACCCCAATTGCATGCTTCCCTTTCAATAGTGATGGTCACGGTGTCTCTTCACAGCAATAGAACACTAAGACACCCAACCTCAGGGGGTCTGTTATAGCAACACAAAAGGGTCTGACAGACTCTCTTACAGTTGGAGTGAGAGTCCAGGATTCTATTGACTCCTCTGCTGCCACTGGAGAGGGTCAGGTCTGTTCTCTTCATGTATTTGTTGATGGATTTGGGCATGGAGAATGAATTTTTACTACTGTTTTGATGGAGAAGACTGATTATTATCAAAGTTTTTTTTTCTCTTGTGGGAATATCCATGTCCTCGTGCTCTGGTGGGACAAAACAGATGGGACAAAGCAGGCCTTTCTAGGGATGTTGATACCTTTGGCTATCAGCACTTCCTGTGTTCAAGCTTCTCCAGCAGCCTTTTGGGATGTCAGGAAGTTCTTCCTTCCTGAGTCATAGGATACTTAAGTCATCTCTCCTTCTTCAGTGATCTGTTTGATGTTTTCCTTTAATATTAACAAACAGGTGTTTTAGTTGTGCATAAATGAGATAAAAATAGGTAATTCTATTTCATTTTGTTCATCAAGCCATTTTGTGCAATCCAAACTACAAACTAATCAGTAAACTTGGATATCAATAAAATACATATATTCTTTTTTTTCTCAGTAACAACTAGAGTTTATCATAATAGGTCAAAACTCTTTATTTAATGTTAGGAATTACAGAAAGATATGCAGAAGCAGAGTTAGGATAGAAATATAAATATCCATGAATATAGAATCCATTTGCACAAATCTAAGATTTAATTTAAAATTTTAAAAAACATTGGCCAGTGTTTTGATCTGATGATACACCCTAAACAAGCAGGGAAACCTACATTTCTCTTGCTTCAGAAGGGATAAGAGACCATCTGTTTTGCTGCCAAGTCTGGGAGACTATGGCCCAGGAATATAGATTTAGATGCACATCACCATAATGATAACAATGTCCTGCAGTTTGTAAAGTAATAGCACAAATAAAGTGACAGTCACAATACTTTGAACACAAGAAGCATCGGCTAGGCAAGAGACATGGGAATAGAGAAACCTCTGCTCTAGGCCTCAGATGCTATCTGATGACATTCTTGTTTGGGGACTTGGCAGGAGCTCTTGGGCTCTTAATACTTCCCAAAGGTTGTGTGTGAAAACCAGGAGGATTTTAGGTAGGATACTGAGGTGAGCAAAGATGGATAGTAAGGAGGCTAAAGATAGCCAAAGGTAATTTAAATTGTAATTAGTCTATCGACCTGCAGCATCCCAACCTCTCCACAGTCACTGGAGTTCTGTCTGATGAGTCAATCAGCCTCTGAAGAAGGTGCAGAGTATTGTGTGGCTTCTTTTTGGGAACTTACATTCACAAGCCTTGGGGTCACAGCACAAAAAAAATGAAAGTGTGTTTGGATTTTTTAACTATAAAATAATAAGTAGTGAATAAATATTTTGTTGAGTAAACACTAGATCTCGATCTCTCTCTTCTCCTCTCTCTCTCTCTTCTTCACTCCTTCACTACCTCCTTCCTTGTCCTCTCCTTTCAGAGCCATGTGACACTTTTATTAGGCAATCCTGTTTAAAGGTCATTTCATCACAGATATCAAATGAACAAAGTAGAAGGCACACTAACACCCAGCCTGGCAAAGCAGTGAACTTACTGGGTAACTTACAGGAGCAAGGCTGACTCAAAGGCAACTGCATTACCCAAAAGCCCACTGCAATGACTCATGAAAGTTGCAATCCCAGAGCTCTCTGCATGACCTGCAGCTCTATCGGTCAGAAAATGGGGAGGGGCCCTGTATGTCTCCTTACATTTTGGTGTGTGTGAGGTGACTGATTCCAGTGTCTCATAAGCCTTCTTCCTCTATCCAGGAGGGAATGTTTCAATTCAAAGGAAATAACTATGCAGCACACACTCACACACATGCTCACACTCACATACACACTTACACTCATACACACACACTACACACCCTCACACACACTACACACACACTACACACCCTCACACACACTACACACACACACTACACACCCTCATACACACATATACACACACATTCACACATACTCACACAATACACACCCTCACACACATTACACACACACACCCTCACACTCACACAATACACTCACACACACACTCACACACACACAATACACATCCTCACACATCCTTGCACACACTCACACACTCACATACATACACACATACATCATGGTGCTAAAGGACAGAGCCTCCCCTCTCCTCTTTCCTTTCTAGGAGAGCACAGGCACAGTGGACCAGCGAGAAGAGGCTGTGGGAAATTGAAAAAGCCTGAGAATTCTCCCAGTGAGGCTAATCAGGGTTTGACTTGAGTTTCCATGGAGACAAAACATAACTCATTACTGTCCTACAGACTAGATCATCTGACTTGTGATGTGCAGTCTGGTACTTCCTCTTGTTGGCTATGGTCCACAATTGTGAAAGCAGAATCCTGATTGAGAAAAGACTGTTCAAGAAAGAAAAAAACCAAGAGATTATGGAAATCATGAATTTTGCCCCCNTCTTTGGTAGCTGATGTCNACTTATTGAGATTAAGATTAGATTACATCAATGGTAATATCATGCCTTTTGTTCTAACCTCTTCATTCTTCCCTTACATTTGCTCTGAGGCAGTTGCCTTGGAGACCTGATCATGGCAAANGCCCAGCAAAGCAGCCNGTTTTTGTCTAGGAGGCCTGTCCTGAACATTCAAGGCCTTTTGGTGACTAAAGTTTTCTGTAGTGCAGTCTCCTACGCAGTGGCTACAGTTCAAATCTTCCTTATACAGTGCCTGAGCTCTCAGGTGTGAGTGTGTGGAGATTTTTTTTTTTTTTCCTGATGAAGCCACCTTGTCTCAAGGATGGTGCACAGGTATGAGGTAGTTGACAACTAATAATCTGCAACTAATCATTGAAAATCACATTTAACTTCACTTGCCATCACTGTTTCTCTAGAAAAATGCAATTATGGTTTCTTGACAAAAATATTGTCATAACTTATTGAACATTTAAAAAATTATCCAAAATTCAAAGGTCTGGAGAGATAGCTCAGGGGCTAAGAGTTCTGGCTGCTCTTACAGAGGCCACCAATTCCATTCCCAGAACCCATGTGGTAGTTCCCATCTTCAATTCTAGTCCCAGGGCATCCCAACGCCCTCTTCTGGCCTCTGAGGGCACAAAGCCTACATGTGGTACAGAGACATATATATATGTAAAACACATAAAAACAAACAGACAGATAGTAGATNGATAGATGATAGCTAGATAGATNGATAAAAACTTTTTAAATGTCTCAAACTCTGCATCACATTTTGAATTTTCAGAGATGTTCAGTAAAGAACTGNAATCTATATCACTGCGTGCCTCAGTGGTTGAGTACCTGGCCCTGGTTCACTCCCTAGCATGGAAACAAATAAGCAAAGTAAATTGAGAAGTAAATTTAATGCCAGTCACTAAGTGAGAAATGTAAAATACTGAGTGACATATAAAATAGGTCCATGCTGTACCATCTATGGTAGGCTGTTAATATTATGACAGTAGACAGTATCCGTACATAATAAGCTGACAGTCGTTTGTCTTTTTGTCTTTTGTCTTTGAGGGTTAATATTGATTGTCAATTTGACAAGACCTAGCATCACCTAGGAGACAAACCTCTAGGCATGTCTGTGAGGGATATCTAACTTAGGTTATCAAGATGGAAAGAACCACCCCAACAGCCAAAGAGATAAAGATAAGAAGAAAGCAGGCTGAGCATGAGCAATGTCCCTCTGTGCTTCCTGATTGTGAATTCGATGTTAGCAGCTGTGCCAAGCTCCTGTGGCCAAGACTCCCCACCATGATGGACTGTACCTTCAGACTGTGAGCCCAAATCAGCCCTTCCTCCCTAAAATCACTTTTTCTCAGGGTTCTTTATCATGGAAAAGGAAAAAAATTAACTAAAACTATTTCCTTTTTGATTGACATATGTTCATTGTGAAAATTACTGTTTCATTATACTTTCCACATGTGTCTTTCATGTCCTTGATTAAATTTCCTCCCTTTGTCCTAATTTGTCCCTGCTTTCTGCTGGTTCCGATTCTCTTTCCAAAGAGCCCCCTTTCTTCCTTCAAATCATCTATTACATATATATGTGTATATACACATATTTGAGCATTCAGATCTAGTGTCTATACTCATATTTGAGCATTCAGATCTAGTGTCTATACTCAAAATGAAATGTAATATTTATCTTTATGAATCTGGCCTTTTTTGAGTAGCAATGATGATTTCCAGTTTTAACACATTCCTGTAGATGTCAGGATCTAGTTCCCTATAACTGAGTAAGTCTCAATTGTGTACAAATACAATATTTTTGATTCATTTATCTCTTGATGGGCATAATAACTGACTTCATAACTTGGCTCTTGTGAGTAGCGCCACAATAATTATGCATGTGCAGGTACCTCTCTCATATGCTGACTGATATTCCTGTGAGTATATACCCAACTGTGGTATAGCTGTATCTTTCAGTAGTTCTAGTTCAAGTTGTGGCATTTCTAACTTACCAGCAGTGAATACTGAGTTGTTTTCTCTCACATCCTGTCTAACACTTGTTGTTGTTCATTTCCTCTCTCTCTCCCTCTCTCTCCTCTCTCTCTCTCTCTCTCTCTCTCTCTCTCTCTCTCTCTCTCTCTCTCTGTGTGTGTGTGTGTGTGTGTGTGTATGGTATATGTGTGCTCCCAGATGTACCTGCTAATGTGTGCATATGCAGAAGCCAGATGAAGGTATTATATATCATCCTTTGCTGCTCTTCTCCTTATTTCCTGGATATCACACTAGACTTGAAGCTTTCCCTTTTAGCTAGGGTGGCTGCCTAGCAAGCTCCTGANATCTACCTGTCTCTACCACCATCTGGTTACAGCNGTGTGCAGCATGTCTATCTTATTTATGTGAGTTTAGGGGCTTTGAATTCAGATCCTCATGTTCGCATTTCAAGTGTTCTTCTCCACTGGGCCATCTCTCCAGCTCCTGTTTTTCTTGATGACAGTTATTCTGATTNTAGTAAGTGGGATCTCAATGTACTCGGCCTTTTTTTTCTTATTTAAATTTAAATATTCCATTTTTATTAGTATACAACATAATGGGCTTGCTGATGCCATTTCCATACATTCAGTAATGGACTTTAATCTTATGCCCTGCTGCATTACCCTTCTTGCTCTGACTCCTCCTTATCCTGCTTCCAAATATAGACTCTTGCCTTGTCTGATAAAGAAGGTGATTGAGAGAACATGGCTTCCATCCTCTGTGACTCCACAGGCAGATGGGTTCTCACTTGGCAGAAAGTAAATTGTATCCAACATTCTGTCTCACTTCTGAAGTGGTGATTCCTACTTCTGTCTGTTGCTACATTCGTTATGCAGTTTGTGTGTTGTGTTTTAACTATTTCTGAGACTGTTCAGATGCCAAGGATGACCCTTACTCCCCTTTCCAAACAGCTACACAGTGTTTGAACTGTGGTGCAGCTATGGTAACTATTTGATAGATGTAATAAATTAGTTTAGAATCTTACTGTTTTAGAAATAACCTATCAAAAAAAGTGGTCATCAGAGATTACAGAATATGAACTATTCTTATCCCTACATACAAGGTAGAAGTGCAGAAAAAATGAATT